>JAEIIL010023332.1:0-12772 GCA_018905715.1 Drosophila lini
ATATGTCCAATATCCAATTTTATTTAAATCTTCTTACATTTACCCTACACACTTTCTTGCTGAAACCCCAGTCATTCATTAAATTCTTCCACTAACCATTAACGTCACAAGAAAAACGCAGAATAAACTTGAACAAGTCTTAACACTTTTACTATATTATAAAAACCTGGCTGTCACCCCTTCTTTGTCACATATTGTAAATTTTGTGAGATTTCCCCCAGAATTGCCCCATCACCCGCCGCAGACACAACATCAAATCAAATCAAGGAAAATCACAGAATATAGAACCTACCGAACATCGCCCATCTAGCACTGATAAAAGATACCCATTACGCGACGATCGACTTCTGTGAGGAACGGCGATAAGTGACCGAGAACGTTTGGCTATAAAAACTGGCTACCGTTGACTGTGGGCCCCATTAGAAGCCCTGAGCCGGAACACAGCGGATCGGTTTGGAGCTAACTAGAATTGGGAAAACCTCAAAAATGCTGAAGAAACTTGCATTGGTGCTGCTCCTCTGCGGCGTGGCCCTGGCCGGCCAGAGCTACGATGGGTGAGTTTCTCGAAAGGAGTAGAAGGATCGGACATTCTAAATGATATTTTAATTTTTTCCTGCAGCTACAAGATCTACGATGTGCAGGCCCACAATTCCTTTGAGCAACAGCTTCTGTTGCGTTTGTCCCAGAACGAAGCCTACGACTTCTTTGATCTGCCCCGCTCCCTGGACGCCACCAGCCGCGTGATGGTCAAGCCGGAGGATCAGGAGGGTTTCGAAATTCTTTTGCAAAAACACAACGTAGACTTTGTGGTGGCGGATGAGAATCTGGGAGAGTCTCTGCGCCTGACCGATGAGGATAACCAGAAGCAGCGACTGATGAACCTGCGCTCCACCGGACGGAGCATCAGCTTCACTGCCTTCCATCGCCATGCCGAGATCAATGCCTATTTGGATGAGCTGGCCGCCGCCTATCCCAGCCGCGTTAAGGTCGAGGTTGCTGGCAAGTCGTACGAG
Source organism: Drosophila lini (assembly GCA_018905715.1). NCBI lineage: Eukaryota > Metazoa > Arthropoda > Insecta > Diptera > Drosophilidae > Drosophila > Drosophila lini. The sequence continues at coordinate 1,014 of JAEIIL010023332.1, forward strand.
AAGCGAGACATCAAGACCATCACGATCAGCAATGGAGATGGCAGGACCGGAAAGAAGGTGATCTTCCTGGATGCTGGCATCCATGCCCGCGAGTGGATTGCCCATGCCGGAGCTCTGTATGTCATCCATCAGTTGGTTGAGAACTTTGCCGCCAACTCGGATCTGCTGAAGGACTTTGACTGGGTCATCCTGCCCGTGGTTAATCCCGATGGCTATGAGTACACCCACACGTCAACTCGCCTGTGGCGCAAGACCCGCAAGCCGATCAGCTCCTCCTGCTACGGCACTGATGCCAACCGCAACTTCGACTTCCACTGGGGTGAGGTGGGCGCCTCCAGCTACTCCTGCTCCGATACCTTCAAGGGCGAGACTGCCTTCTCCGAGCCGGAGACGCAGATACTCCGCGATCTCCTCTTGAGTCTGACCGGCCGCGGCAAGTTCTACCTGACGCTGCACTCGTACGGCAACTACCTGCTGTACCCCTGGGGATGGACCTCGTGAGTAGTATTTTGATTATTTAATTTATTGAGTTACTCATCTGGTTTCAGGGGGAACATATATATTATCCATTACTGCATTACGTAAGCGTTTACCTGATTTCCCATTCATTATAGAAATTTCCGGGGTAATGAGTAGAATTTGGTTTTCTCGAAATGAACTACTTCCGACTACTGTTAAGTCGTATTTCCATTTATTTTTTTTTTTTAGGATTTACTAACTTAAACTCTTTTTTTCTATAAGTCTATCTATTAATATATCTATCCATCTATCTACCTATCTTTTTATTCATCTACCTATTCATCTAGATATCTATCTCTTATTGGTATACTTCCCCTTGCCATTATTAATAGATTAACTCATTTAATTATCCCCATAATCCCCAATTATCATATCTCATTTACCACAAGATATAAATACAACACTATAACTATATAATCATTATTAACCCATATCTTCCACAGTGCCCTGCCCAGCACCTGGCGCGATATCGATGAGGTAGCCCAGGCTGGTGCCGCTGCCATCAAGAGCGCCACCGGAACCAAGTACACCGTAGGCAGCTCCACCAACGTCCTGTACGCGGCTGCCGGCGGCAGCGATGACTACGCCTTTGGAGTGGCCAACTTCCCCGTGTCCATCACCATGGAGCTGCCGGCTGGTGGTACCGGTTTCAACCCCAACGCCAACCAGATTCAGGGTTTCGTGGCGGAGACCTGGCTGGGCATCCAGGCCATGGCCAAGGTGGTCGTCCAGAAGTACTAGGCGAGTGCAATAAACGCCAGCGTTGATGATATTTTGTAATCTCTGGGTCTCTTCTTTTGCTAATTGGGAACTCTAGGCACGCGCGGGAAGGGAAAGATAGAAGCCCCTTTTTTAGGGTGGGGGCCGTATCACTCGAGCCGTGGCATTGACACACTGGACTAATTGGGTGGGGCTCTCGGAATTCCACTCCACTTCACTTCACTTTGGACTCTTCGGACTTATCGCGGTTTGTTAATTGGGTTCATCGAGTGTAGGAGAATTCGAGTGGTGGTCTAGATTATCGCGTCTCAAGAGAAATGTCTTTGTAGGCGGCCTAAGACTGGGAATTTTTAACCTATTTAATGGTTATATTATGGTTAGAAATTAACAACTTTGACTATTAAAATACCACATATACCGATGAGAATATTCTGAGTAAATATATAATAATTATATTCCAAATTAGAATAAAATACCTTTAAAGGTAACTACGAAACCTTTACAAGATAAGAAAACAAGAAATAATTATCCCTACGATATTGATTTTACGCTAGTTACGGCTAACTATCCAATAAACTTTGTTATCTATAATGACGATAGTTAACGGAAATTTAATCTGAAAGATAAGACCAGCAATAAGCACAATTAACTTTTATCAAACTGGACAAACCAAAAAAAAGAGATTGTCTTTATAGCGGCAAGATAATTCACAAATAACGATTTATTGCTAGAATCAGAATAGCCACTCAGGAGAGTGGATATTTGACCACCACTTTTCTGGCCATGGCAGCAATGCCCACCCAGGTCTCCTTTACCATGTGATCAATGTCCGAGGCTGGCGGATCGAAGCCAGTGCCGCCAGGTGGCAATTCCATGGTGAAGGAAATGGGGAAACCCGCATTAAAAGCATAGTCATCACTGGCTCCGGCCGCCACATAGAGGACAAGGGTGGAGGATCCTATAACATACTCAGTGCCAGTGGCCTCGAGTATGGCATCATAGCCAGCCTTGGCCACCTCATGCAAGTCGTCAACGGTCTCCGGCAGATCTCTGGAATGGAGGAACCATTCAAATGAATTTTCGGTAATAAAATTGGTGAATACTTACGCGCTCCATCCCCAAGGATATAGAATGTACGGTCCATAGGAGTGCAGGGTCAGATACATCTTTCCGCGGTCCGCATAGCTATGAATGAGATCCCCCACCACAAGGGCCTCTGGCTCTGAAAAAGCCTTTGATCCAGCATAGGTGTTATCGCAGGGATTCTCGGAGGCACCCTCCTCGTTCCAGTGGAAATCAAAGTTCCTGTTGGGATCAGTGCCAATGCAACTGTCGCTGCTGGGTTTCCGGGTCTTTCGCCACATGCGCGTGTCCGCCGACAGCTGAGTGTACTCATAGCCATCCGGATTTACCACGGGCAGGATAACCCAATCGTAATCCTTCAGCAGATCGGCATTCTCCTCGAGATTATCCACTAGTTGGCTGATTAAGTAGACCACAGCTGCCGGTGAGATCCATTCGCGAGCATGGAAGCCGCCGTCCACAAGAATCACATTCTTGTTCCGCCTGCCATCGCCATTGGTAATGGTGACGGTCTTCATCAGGCGTTTCTCGTAGCTCTTGCCCACCGTTTTCACAAAGACCCGACGCGGATGCTCCTTGGCCAGATCCTCGATGAACTGATTGATCTCGCCGTGGGAGTAGTAACGCTCTGTGCCCAGTCTGCCATTATAGGGAAACCAACTTCGCAGCATACGATCCGTGCTGAACTGCCGACTCAGAGTCAGCCCAACATTTCTGTTCACAATCTCGTAGTTTGCATTGTGCTCATCCATCAGCTTCACGAAATTCACCTGCTCCTGGGGATGAACCATTACCCTGGCCGGTTGGCCACCAGATGCGGAAAACACCTCGTAATAGGACTCATTTTTGGCCAACTCGGAAAAGGCAAACTGCAGAGCCGACGAGCGAGCTTTCAAGGTCACCTCGTAGATCTTGTAACTGGATTAAAAAATTGATTTAAGATATGTTGAAAATATATATTAATGATATATCTTACCCCTCATATTTATTAACCTTTTGCAGTCCTGCGGACAGGCTCAGGCAACTTAAAGCCAGCAAAAGCCACCAAACTTTCATCTTTCCACGTTGCCAGCTCTCCGGGGAATAAAAAATTCCTCTCCAGCGAACCAACTTTACTGATTCGTTATCAACAAATCGAACTACGCGGATGGTTGTAAAATCAAGAGAAATCGATCACAGGCTATGATTGCCGACAATCAAAATAACGAACCATTATCAGCCACGTTCTCAATTACACTCTCTCAAATTTTATTCGTAAAAGGGGAATCAAAGTGAATTCAATTCCGTTTCAATTATAAAATCGAATTTTTAATGAACACAAAACGTTAAGTGAATATAATTCAGTTTCAAAAAAAAGCTTCGGCAGCCTTGAAGGAGCTGCAAATTACAATCCAAAATTGTCTAACATCGCTGAAATTTTCCGGCCTTTCTACTGCGTCGCGGGAGTGATTTTTTGGTGTCTGTTTGACGGAGACAGCCAAACAATTATAAAAAAAAAAGAGTTTATTAACACAAAAAGAAGAAACGTTGGGGTAAAGAAAATGTATTAATCGTAGAGCTAAGGAAGGGTAAAGTACCAATTGTGCATCTCTGAAAAAGGTATGCAAATCCCACTAGGACCACCACGAAATTTTTATCAGTATAGTTAAACCCCACCAGAGAATAAGAACGTAAATACATTTTTAGAACCGTTTTTGACAAGTCTTTCTATTTCGAAAATTATTTTAAGGAGGCTCTGCTTAAGGGTTACATATGTACCGACCTCAAATTGCCGAAAATCATATTTTTTGGACAAGTCTTTCTATTTCCTTTAAGGATTCTCTCTTCAAGCTGAGGGCTGCATATATGCTCTAATGACAAGTTGGTTTTGGCTTCCGTTTGGGGCACATCGGCGACATCTTCTTCATGGGGCAAGCTGGCTTTGGCTTGGCGCAACGCGGCTTTGGCTTGGCGCACCTGGGCTTCGGACGTTTGCACTTCATTGGGCAGGCCTTCTTCCTAGGCTTACGGCAAGTCTTTTTAGGCCTGGCACAAGCCTTTTTCGGTTTGGAGCACATTCGTTCACTAGCGCTGCTTTTCTCGCCTTCCTTTTCCTTTCGGCGAATAATTTAATTAATTACCGGCTTTACGGAACTGAAATAAACTTACAGGAAGGAAGAAATCTCGGTCTTCTTCGGGCATATCGTCCCAATAACGCGCGGCTGCTTCAGTCACTCGCAATGTGTAATTCTCGAGAAAGTTGTTAAAGCCAATGTTTTCGTCGCTACCAAATGAATTCGGGGTATTCATAATTTTAGTATTGCTTATAAGCGTACAAATTTTACCTAAAAATACAATCAACTCGAATTTTATTTAAAAAATTTGTTTTTCTAGAAATTGTTGTGATCTGATCGGGTTTACGATTTAGAATGAATGTAGGTAGAGCTGAGCTCCAGTACATAGCGGAATTTCGGTTTGAATGGAGGGTCACAGATTGCTTGATTCGGTTGATTTTTTTTATTTTGAAGAAATGTGTTAATTTATTAGAACAATAGAAAGTAATTTTCTAGTACATCTCAAGAAGTTTTTCGGCCATGGCACGGATACCGATCCAGGTCTCCGTGACAAACTCATCGATGCGGGAGACTGGCGGATTGAATCCAATGCTGCCAGCTCCAGTCAGCTCCATGGTGATGGACACATTGAACCCAGCATAGTAACCATAGTCATCACTAGCACCAGCAGCGATGTAGAGGACATTGGTGGAGGATCCGTACGTGTAGACGGTGCCAGTGGCGTTCTCAATGGCCTCGGCTCCAGTGCGGGCAACAGCATCCAGATCTTCCCAGTTATCGGGCAGATCGCTGAAAAAATAGTAGTATATATAAAATATATAATCTCTCGAAAAGATATATATTATATGAAATGTATAAAAAATTACTTACGAAGTCCAGCCCCAAGGATACAGCAAATAATTGCCGTAAGAGTGGATAGTGAGGTACATAATGCCCCTATCCGCCAGCGAGTGCATCAGATCTCGGACCACAATCGTCTCCGGCTCGGAGAAGGCAGTGGGACCAGCATAGGTATCCGAGCAGGGATTCGATGAGGCGCCCTCCTCGTTCCAGTGGAACGCAAAGTTACGATTGGGATCCGCTCCGTAGCAGGTCTGTCCGGCGTAGTTGTATGGCTGGCGGGTTTTGCGCCACATGCGGGCCAGGGTTCCGGTCTGCGAGTGCTCATAGCCATCGGCATTGACCAGGGGCAGGATGACCCAGTCGTAGTCCTGCAGCAGATGGGCATTCTGCTCGAACTGCTCCACCAGCTGATCAATGACATACAGTACAGCCGCCGGAGAGATCCATTCTCTGGCATGGAAGCCGCCATCCAAGAAGATCACTTTCTTGCCGGCCTTACCGTCGCCATTCGTGACGGTGATGGTCTTCAGGACTCGCTTCTCGTAGGACCAGCCCACGGTTTTCACATAGACACGATGGGGAAACCGCTTGGCCAGGTCATCGATGTAGTTAATAATCTCCTCGTGGTTGTAATAGCGCTCGTTGCTCAGGCGACCCTTGCCCGTGATGGGACTCAGGAGCCGCTGCATCTGCCTCTGGGCAAACTCCTCGGCAATGGAAGCGCCCAGGTTGGAGTTGACAACACTACTCACGATCTGATGGGTCTCAAGGAGTTGCTGGAACTGCTCTAGCTGTTCGGGGCTAACAATCACTCGGGAGGGATGTCCCAAGAGGCGACTCTCGCTGAGAAAATCAAATCCTTGAAAGCTGAGCTGATGCAGCAACTTGGCCTGGTCGATGGTAGAGGGAATAACCTCATAGATGCGATAGCTAAAATAGACATTTATTCATCAGATTTTCGTTATAAATTTCCAGCTGGGAAATGTTCCTTTGATTTTTCCTGTGAACTTGATGCGCTTTCCTAGCCAAAAACTTACCCCTCGTAGTCACGATCGGCGGCCACCAAAGCGGCGCCTAAGAGGAGCACTAGCAAGCCCAGGGAAAACTTCATCTTCGGTCAGACTAAGCAACCGCGTGGCTTGGGCCTGCCACTTAAATAGCCGCCAAAGTCACCCGGTGGCGTATCTAATCACCAAATAGATCAATAAATAAAAAAGCACTCCAAAAACTCCCGCACCGGTGACCCGCCAAATCAGAGCTGGCGCAATTTCCCAGTTAATGTCTCTTTATTTACAGCCCGATTATTGGGAGATTACGCTGGGTACCGTCTTATCACCTCCACGGCCATGGCCCGCACGCCCACCCAGCTCTCCGTGACCAGGCCCTCGATGTGCGAGACCCAGGGATCGAAGCCCAGGAATCCCGCTGCCGGCAGCTCGATAGTCATAGCCACCGTGGCATTGGCCACTCCGAGAGCAAAGTCAGCCGTGTCGCCGGATGTCGGATACAGGACGTAGTAGGTGCTGCCCCAGGTGTAGATCCCGTTGGTGGAGTGAATGATGGCCATGGCGCCAGCCTCTGCCACTGACATCATGTCCTGGTAGTGATCCGGAAAGTCCCTGGAACGAACAAGGGGGCAATTCATTATTAACCGTATGAAAGATAATTTTTATAATTAATTAAATGCATGTAAGCTTTTCAAGATCATTTTAGTGCTGGTAGATAAGCTTAATTGCGGGGCGTTTTCTTAGAATTCTTCGACCATATATAAAGTAAATTCTTTTTTATTTATAACTACTTGATTTATTAAACACAACTGTCTAGACTTTATCTTAACGCAATAAATTGAGAATTCTTCTTTGTAATTTTATAAGAAACATTTCCTAGAATCAATTCATTCAATAAACATTTGTATATAACAAAAAATCTGTTTATTTGGCATTACAATAGGTAACATTCTTGTAAGCTTTAAGCTACAAACTTATGTAAATTATCTTGCAATTGTAACTTATTCAGACTGCAAAAAGTTAAAAGAGGTATTTTTTAATTAAAAAATATCTTTAAATATTTCATAACCACGTAAGTGCTGAAACCCTTTATAAGCCGCTGTCTCTTCTAGTAATGCCAACAAAATGTATTCAATCCTATTCTTAGTCACCTCCATTCTAAGTGGATCCTTTGCAGTCCCAGCCAAATCGGGACCAGTTTATCAGACGGATGACTACTACACCCTAGCAGGAATCGAGCAGTATCTCAATGGTCTAGCCAGGAGTTATAGTGACCGAGTTTCTCTAAAAGAAATCGGCAGGTCCTACGAAAACCGGAGCCTGACCACCATCACCATAACCAATGGAGACGGGCGTTCGGGAAAGAAAGCGATCTTTATCGATGCAGGAATCCATGCCAGGGAGTGGCTAGCTCACACCACGGCCTTGAACGTTATCAATCAGCTGGTGGTGAACTTCGAGAAGAATAAGGAACTCCTGCAGGACCACGACTGGATCGTTCTTCCCCTGGTCAATCCCGATGGATACCATTATTCCCGATCTATAAACAAATTTTGGCGCAAAAATCGCAGGCCCAGCAGCGACAATTGTGTCGGAATTGACCTTAATCGGAATTTTGGAAATGGTTGGAGTCTAGGAGATGTTGACCCGTGTGGGATTACATATATGGGGCCTGGGTCTTTCACAGAGCCTGAGTCTAGGGCAGTGCAAGGAGTGCTTCACGAAATTGCTGATGCTGGACGAGGTATTATGTATATATCGTTTCATTCATACGCTTACGAAATTTTCTATCCATGGGGGTATAAGAAGTAAGTTCATAGAAATATATTTATTTATCGCTTTTAACAAAGTTCTATTTTAAGGGTAAAAGCCTCGAACTACAAGGAGCATGAAGAAGTGGCCACTGCTGGTCAAAGAGCCATAAAGAAAACGTTTTCATCAGAATATATGGTGAAACCATCTTATGGCTTCTATGTCGCAGGTGGCACTTCAAGTGACTACGCCTACAGTATCGGATTTCGCTTATCCTACACTTGGGAACTTCCAGGAGAAAGAAATGGTTCCGAATTCAAATTCCATCCACCCAAGGAACTTATCAATGAACTTGTTAGTGAAACTTGGATTGGAGTCCGCGCTATGGGAGCAAAAGTTGCCACAATATTTCGAAACAACAAGTAAAATTCAAACTTAAAGGTTCTTCTCAATACAATCTCTTAAATTGCATCTGAAATGTTTTTTTTTTTCTATGCAAAAATGTAGCAACATAAAATAAATTTTTGTAAACAAAACTATAAACTTACTTGGTATATCCCCAAGGCAGCAGGAAGTAGTTTCCGTAGGAGTGAAGGGACAGGTACCAGGTAAGCCTGTCGCTATAATGAAGCAGGACATCTCGCAGGACCTGCGACTCTGGCTGATCAAAGGGCTGTTCACCCCGGTAAATATCCTCGCAAGGATCCGCCGAGGATCCCTCGTCGTGACCCCACTCGTAGCCAAAATTCCTGTTCAAATCCGTGCCCACGCACTCCGGATTGCTAGTGGGACGACGGGTCTTCCGCCAGTATCGTGAGTCCGTATGCGTGTACTCATAACCATCTGCATTGACCACAGGCACGATGACCCAGTCAAAGTCCGCCAAGAGCTCCTGGTTTTCCACGTAGTTGTCCAACAGCTGCTGGATAATGTAGAGGGCCATCGATGGCGAGATCCATTCCCGGGCATGAACAGTGCCATCGACCAGGATCACGGGCTTGTTCCGTCTTCCATCGCCGTTGGTGATGGTCAGCACTTTCAGGGGTCTCCTCTCGTAACTCCAACCGAATTGCTTCACCTGAGCTCTCTTCGGAAACCGGGCGGGCAGAGTGTCCAGGTAATCATTGATTTCCGAGTGAGTGTAAAAGGCTTCCAGGACTTCAAGATGTGGCAGCTGAATCCTCTCCTTTCTCTTCAGATTGTCCTCCCTCTGAGCGTGAACTAAGGGTGCCAAGTCCTCGATCACCACTCGATGTTTCACGCGGTAGCCTTCGAGGATACTAACCAAATCTTTGGCTTCTTCGGGAGGAACTATTACCTTCAGGTAGGAAGTCGCAGTTTCGTTTCCACTTGAACGCAGAAAATCCAAAAGCGGCTTTTCCTGGGACAACTTCCTTATAAGGCTCTCCTGCTCAGCTTGAGAAGTCTGCAGCTCAAACACCTTGAAGTCCTTGTAGTCCTGCCAAGCAAAAATGAGCATTGGCTGTACCAGCAGAAGAATTAGGCAACGCGCAACTAAAGAAGTCATATTTCCCCGAATGTCCAATGTGGACTGGACTAGAGCAGCTGCACGATCTGATAGCATTACCCATTTTTATCACTTTATTGGAGACGCTGCCGCCTGCTCACGATATCAAAAGCGACTTTATTTATATGCTTCCGTTTATGGCACAGTCAAACTGAGTAGTTCCCCCTTCTGTCAGCCAGGGTTGAAGTAACGCCTTTAAAATGAACTGGTTTCAACTTAATAAATATCTTAACAAGCTGGGAATTAGAACTAATAAGTAATATAATAGTGATATAAAATAATAATTAAAATATAATATTACATTTCCTTAAACCTTAAGCAACTTCTCTGTACTCATCAAGACTTCCCGTGATACAAATTATTAACATTTCTTCAAGCTGCGAAGTACAAAAGTATATAAAAAGAGGTATTTTTTAATTAAAAAATATCTTTAAAATATAAAGCTGAATATTTTCCATAACCACCGAAGTGTTGAAACCCTTTTACCCGTCTCTTCTAGTAATGCCAACAAAATGTATTTAATTCTATTCTTAGTCATATCCGTTCTCAGTGTTTCCTTGGCAGTCCCAGCCAAATCGGGACCAGCTTATCAGACGGATGACTATTACACCCCAGAAGGAATCGAGCAGTATCTCAGTATAGTGACCGAGTTTCGCTAAAGGAAATCGGAAGTTCCTACGAAAACCGAAGCCTGACCACGATCTTCATCGATGCAGGAATCCATGCCAGGGAGTGGCTAGCTCACACCACGGCCTTGAACGTTATCAATCAGCTGGTGGTGAACTTCGAGGAGAATAAGGAACTCCTGCAGGACAACGACTGGATCGTTCTTCCCCTGGTTAATCCCGATGGATACCATTATTCCCGTCTGTAGACAAATGTTGGCGCAAGAATCGCAGGCCCAGCAGCGACAATTGTGTCGGCATTGACTTTAATCGGAATTTTGGAAATGGTTGGAGTCTTGGAGAAGCTGATCGGGACCCGTGATTACATATATGGGACGCTATGGGAGAAAAAGTCGCCAAATTGTTGTAAAACAAATGTTCTAATAATTCAGTAAAATAATAAAATTCAATCAATAAATCTCAAAAACTCTTCAATATTCATCTGTTTTATGCTTAACAACGAGGTCACTAATTAGTTTAAGGTTAACAAACAATAAATTCAATCGTTTAAATAGCTTAATAGAGGCTAACGTGCCGGATGAACTCGATGAAGCCGGCGAAAGTCTCCTTGCAGACGTGGATGATGTCGTGGGCGGGCACGTGGAACTCGTCGCCGGGCAGCTCCAGTGTGTAGGACAGGGGAATTCCCAGGTTGCCATAGGCGTAGTCGTCCAAGCTGCCAGAGGCCTCGTACAGGATGGAGGCGGAGGTGCCGGTGGTGTAGCGGGTGCCGCGGTATTTGCCGATCTGGTTGGCGGCCCTCAGAGCCACCGAGCGGAGTGTTCCCACTGTTGGGGGTACGGTGTTTCTGCAGAGAGAAAAAAGTACATTTTTTTAATATAAATTTTATATATTTTTAATTCTTCTTCTTCTTTATATATATACGTAGTTATATTTTAACAATTAAATAAATATAAATTTGAGTAATTTTAAATCAATAATATACCCCTATTTTTCTCACAGTATATAAACGAGAGTGAGCAGCGAATTAAATGGATGCAGTGGCAGAAATATTCGGGTTTAATTGCTTTTAGCAAATAATTGAAAAGTAAATTGAATTTCTTTCCAGGCTTCCCCCGCTGGCTGGGGTTTTCGGACATGAAACATGGAAATCGGGGGGGAGGAAAATCCCATACGCCCACACTCCTCACTATCCATCCCATACTCACTTCGCATAGCCGTAAGGATAAAAAATGAATTTGCCAAATGAATGAACATCCAGGCTGAGTTTCACACGATGCCGATTGAATTCCAGATACCGCACCACGGCGGAGGTTTCCGGCTCCGAGTTCGGCGCCGTTCCCGAGTAAACCTCCGAGCAGAGCTGTCGATTTTTGTTTTAATGAAAAAAGAATGCCAGGATTACAACGCGACTCCATGGCGAAGGTCAATGTTACGGGCTTACGTTCTGACTGGCACCCTGGTAGTTCCAATGGTTGCCAAAGTTCCGGTTGATGTCCACGCCGGAGCAGGCATGGCCGGCGTAACGATGACGGTTCTTGCGCCAGAAACGATCCTAAAAGTACATAAAAATTGAGAAGAAAATTTAGAAACTATTTCATTTATATATATTTATTTATAACTAGTT
>JAEIIL010023340.1:0-12072 GCA_018905715.1 Drosophila lini
TTTAAGAGGTATTTAACTTCAAGGAGAATGGCGACACACTGAGTTTTGCCCTTCGCTAGTCGCCAGTTATTTCATTATGTTAATTAATTGCCTTGATTAAAGATCAATATAGAGGATTAAGGCGGAATGAGACCGATGACATAATATCCATTAGACATTAAGTGCTGCAAATTGTGTCACTTAAGGAACTTGATATTATTAATAAGAAATTATAGACAATTAAAAATAGCTTAAATACCCAAGGAGCTACTTTCAATTTCTTAGAATTTTAAAAATCTTTTTAAGAGCTAAAATATCCATTTGAAATTCATAACCCAGATTCCTCAAGGGTTTAATCTGTTTTTTTAAACCCCTTGACCAACTTCAAGAGCTTGTTTCACCGGCTTTACTTAATTTTCTGCATATTTATTACACAATAATTTTCAATTTGCACAAAGTCGAGAGGCATATTAAAACGGGTGTAATATTTCATAATTCCTTACCGTTTGATTATTAATCTGGGCTTATTTTAATTTAAGACCTACCCTGCAATATGTTGCAATAACTTCGCGATATCCCTTTACAACACCCCTACCAATCCTGGCTGCTCTTCAACCATATAATTTACCATAGCAAATGAACAAATTTTCAATTCTCTGCTGGCCCTGAGTGTGTGTGCGTTCGGAGTTTATTAAATACATATATCCATAAATAACGATGGCAGGACAACAATGACGCGTAACCCCCAAAACGAGCCTCATAAATGGCAATAAATGTCACAGCACTTAAGGGTTAGAAGCTCAAAAGAACTGAACTCAACTGAACTGAACTACATGGAGAAGTGTTCCCCGAATGGAGTTTGAATCAAAAGAGCAGATTGCCGAATGCCCCAGCGGGTGATCTGCGCAAAAAAAAGGCATTAGAAATACCCCTCCGACTCCAGCTGTTGGTGTTTTGTTTGCCTCGTTTAGTTTTGTCGCTGTTTATGTTAAACATGCAATTTCGATTTGGCATATAATTTTTTAATACTACCGAGAGAGAGAGGCCTGGGGAGGGTGCTTCTGACCACCCGCTGTTTTGTTTGGGTGACAAAAATGTCAAATGCGTCGTGTGCACAACGGAAAAACTGTAAACAATAATGTGGTTTTAGATTTCTATAATATTTGACACTTTTTGAACGATTTATTTTGTTAAAAAAAATATTTAGAATTAAAAAAAAGTGTATAATGGGCAATACATTTATTTTAGAATCCAAGTTTGCTTTACAAAATATTAATTATGAAATATTCTTAGTTACTTTAATTTTCCACCCCTTAAAATAGCTTAATTTTATTTGTGTAATTACCACTTTTGAGCTGACATTTTTCCTTTGTGTAAAAATGTTTATAAACAAGAAATTCTGAGCTAATGCTGACGCCAGCAGTATCTGTCTCCTCCGGATCCACCGCTGCCCCTGTCAAGGTGCGAGAAGACATCTACTTAGCTCCTGTCAGGCATTTTCATATTCATGAGTCTCCATCTCCGGCTTTGTTCTCCTCCTCCATCTCCATCCCCTTGGATTCCCAGCTTTTCGCATTTGTTTCGCCCGATTCTGGGACATTTTTACGCTGTCTTTGGGAGACGAAAAACGTATATGGAGACGGGCCAGAGAGACGGGAATGGGGCAGATTGTGCACGTGTCAATTGAAATGAATGTCGCCAGGCGTCCCGCAGTCGTTGTCCTCGTCCTCGTCATCCCAACTCCAGTCCGCATCTCGCAACCCTCATCCCATACTAAAAATCCACCCACTCCATTCGGGGGCAACTGCGTATGACTAATCTTTGACGGTGGCTTTTGTTGTCGTCATCGTCTTTGCCAACGGAATTGTCAGGAAACAAAGGAAAGTTGCTTCGGCGAGGGGGTGAAGGTATTCGGTTTTGGGATATACGACGAGGGAGTTACCTTTAAACTCAACTGGAAATATAGAGACATTTTTGAAAGGCCAGACTAAGTAATTCTAACTTTTAACTCCAATAAATATTCCAAATATAATAACCGCTTTCTAAGGATATTAAACAAAGACATATTAATTATTTTAAATAATAAACTTATAAATAATATCTTATAACCCTATCCAAAATTTATTTTCCCATTCAAATCCCTTGAAATTCTCGAAAACAAGCAATCAAAATTATCTCTCCAAATATTTGACTTACAAAATATCGTGTAATAATGCATGTTGACATTCTACCCTCAACCTTGAAACCGACATCCACTCCAGTCTTAATCCTTCTGAGATCCTTTTTTGAGGACATGCTCCTTCCCAGCTGCATTTCCCGGACGAGACATAGCATTTCCCACAACCTTTCCCAACCCCCTTCGCTGTCCCTCGAGATGAAAGAACCGAGACTTTTCTCCACATGCACTTTGAGCATCGATTGAATTCGCATTTAAGGTCGGAGTTTGGGACTGCAGCGGCGTTACAATGGAAGCCCAACCACCGAGGAAATCCCAGAAACCGAAACCAAAACCGAAAAATGCTCGAGCGGAGAGCGCAGAGAGAAAAATTGCGTAGCAGTCGAGCATTAAACCCCTAAAGACACCCTTAAGCACCCTCAAGTATTTACATTTGAATTTCACACAAATAAACTCGTCGACTGCCAGTCGATTCTACACACACACACACACACAGACCCCGCACACCTCCCTTTTGTGCAGCACACCATCAGACCTCCCCCCTTGCCGTTTCCTTTGGCATCCTGGCATCCCTTTTTCGGCATCAAAATTAATAATAACAATAAATTGAAAATGGCAGACCGACGATGGCAGCGTTGGAGAGTGAGGGCGAGAGGTAACCAGAAGGTATTGTACCATTTTACGAGTGCAAGCATATAGATGGGGTGGAAATAATAGTTACTTTCGATAGTAAAAAAAGAATATATTGTATTTATAAAATTTTGTATTAAGTGAAATTAGAAAGGGAATATAATTTATATTTTTTTTATGAAAGAAGAATGTGTAGAAATTAATTTTTCTGATAGTTTAATAAGAAATTTTAAAGCATTATATTTCTTATTAACTTGTTCCTCCGTTAAACTTATTTTTTAAAATTTTTTAAAAATTAATGACATACGCTGCCATATTATTAATTAAAAAACAATACATTTTCTTCACTATTATTTATTATTTTTATATTTTCCAAGGCACAAAAAGGACTTCAATTTTTAAATAATTCAAATATTTCTCTCTTTAAAATATTATTTAAAATTAAATAACTATTTTTGTAACCCCCACTGTATATATCTATTCGATCCGACGGCCCTGCCTGACTGTCTGTCAACATTCTGCAGGGCCTGAGCTCTATATGTGTGTGTGTGTGTGTTTGGTGCTGGTGGTTGACGGCTTTTTCGGTTTCCATTGCAATTGCATTTTCCGTTCAGCCCAGTATCGAGGGGGTGGCCCGCCCAGGCAACAACAATGTGAGAGGGCGATAGTGGATAGAGGGGGTGGTGCCAGGAGGGGTGGGCCAGAGCTCATACCGCCGCTTGACACTTGGCCAGCGTGTTGCCATTTATGCTTTCCATATTGATTTTCCAACTCTGGCTCTGGGCTTTGTGTCCCACGTGTTTGTGTATTGAATTTCAAATGAATCGATTAGCTACGTTGCCTTCACTTAGCCCATTGATTCGTCGCCTTTGTTATTGCTGCTGTTCTCTTTTTCCCATTTCTATTTCCGCCCCCTCGCCTTGCATTTAATTAACTTTTATGAGCACTTCCCATTTCTGAATGGCAACCTGGCTGACAGGTAAGCCAACCTGAGATACGAGAGATACTCGGAGGGGCGTCCGGAGTGTGAATACGAATACTCAATCGATTTGGTCAATCAGTGGTTGAATATCACACTCAAAATAGAGGAAGGCGGCGGTGGGTTCAATTTACCGATTAACCAAAGGAATCCAATTCGAAGGAGGCCTCAATTTTCTAGGCAATTTGAGGCGTGTTTAAAGGAACCAGAAAATTACCCATCAGATCATTTTGATTGAATCTATAAATGTGGGGGGAAACTATAGCAAAAATCATAATTAAATCCTTATTTTAAAACTTAATTAATTACATAAATAAATAAATACAATTAATTATACCCAATAAATGATGATTTATCCTTTACGAGTTGTGAAAGAATATATTTTCAAATATTTATTTCCCTTCCTGCACTCTCCCGTAAATATAATTTTAATCATTTCTGGTAATTAAAAATAATAATGAATAAATATTACGTGCTCTAAATAAATAAAAATAATGCCATTAATGTCAATCAAAGTCCATCAGCTTTAATTTGCAGTACAAACCGCCTGACAGGCTGCCTGCAACCTTTGCCAATTAAGACTAATTTCAATTTGAATCAAACTCCAACTGGCACAACATAAGGACTCAGTATCTTGCAACCCCATAATATTTCCTCAAGGACACCCGACAATTTGAAACAATTTCCTTCCATTATGCCTTCCAATTTTCCCAGCGCCGACTTTCAACACTTTTAATTTGCTTAGCCTGCCGTCTGACGGGCGAAGTCGCACAAATCGCATCTCGTTCTGCGGATCGCCTCGAGCTCCCTTTTCTAAGCAGCGATTTCTCGGGGTTTGTTGCGGATTTGCCTGGCAAATTTTATTAGCCTGTCCTGGGGGCACAACGACACAACTGGCAGCGAGCAGGGCTCAAGGATACCCGTGGACAGGCGCTCAGCAAGGCTAGAACCCAGAACCGAGGAGGCAAACCAACCCCGTCAGGCGAGCATCACCACCACCACCACCGCTCTACCGGTATCACCACCACAGGGCTCAGTGAGTGGTTTGACATTTGTGCTGACGCGCGAACGTATGCACACAAGGATGTGGACCACGACGATAAAGTGGATGGGCTTTGGGAGGATTGATGAGGATGTGCACGGTGAAAAATGCATAATTTCAATATTTGTTTTGCCATTAATTTATGGGGTTTGATATGAGTGTTAAAAAGGTCCATAATTCCCTTATTTGATTAGCACAAAATATTTTAAAAATGTGAATATTGTTTAACTAGTTTTAAAATATTTCTCAAACTTAAAAACTTAAACATAATAAGAAACATGGTGAACTTAAACAAATATTTTACACAGTCACAATTCGTTAAAATTCTGATATCTATTGCCTTGACAACACTTAATCTAATTATAAATCTTTAAAACAAAGGAATAACATTAACTTATTTTTTTTAATTTTTTTAAATGCCTGGAAACATTAAATAATTCCTCTTAAAATTTTCAGACTTCCTTAGAAGACCTTATTAAATACTGAAAATAATTATAAATCTAAAAGTTAACTTACAAGAAAAACCTTTGTTAGAACATTTAAAATTACCTAATTTTTTTCAAAATTTTCTCTGTGTGCTCGCCCGGATGTAGATGAAGAGTCTGAGGGATTGATGCCTTGGCAGGGTTGGAAGTTGCGCCGATAATCTCGATAATGAAGTGACTTCGCCTGCATGGTCATGCATCCTGTTTGGCATCCTTGTTTATCTCTCTCGCTCTCAGTCTGCGCTCTGATATCCGGCTGGCATTCAGCAGCAGGACTCAGGACTCGGGATTCAGGATTCAGGATTGAGGATCCGGCATTCCGGATTCAGTTGGCAAACCCTTAAGTGGTGGGTTTTTTATTTGTGCCTGGTATTTACTTTGCGCGGAATACCTCCTCTCCCTTGTCGCTCGGGCTTTTGACCATTTTGCACGGAAATTGAATTTAAATTGGAAGTTTTTAACCCTGGCGTGCGATAATCTCAAGTCAATACAGAAGAAATCTCCAAGAGACACGGAGACCCTGACAAAAGGTATTGCGTAATACCGGAGAGCAACTTATCCACCCCGTGCGGCCCGATGTCTTATCCTCCATGGCAAATGTTCTTTTCAAATTCTATTAGCAAACAAATTTACTGAAAACCCAACAAACCGAAGCAGAGGGGGTTGGAGGCGGGTTTTTTCTCGGGCCTCGGTCTCCGTCTCGGTTTCGGTTTCGGGTTAGGTAAAGACCCTGACACACAACACGTTATTTGGTGTAGATAAATGAGACAATTGTTCCATCTAATTATCTGATAATGCCGGTGCGATTTCAATGATAATGAAGCGATCTTGCCGCGAGAGAAGCGGAACAACAATGGGGCAAGACGGCAAGACACCCCTTTATTTTTTCGGTTAGGGACTTCCTCGAAAGATTCCAATCAAAATGTTTGTTTAGACAGAATTCCTCATGAATGGAGAGCTTTGAATTGGAATTTGTCGGAGGATTAACTGAGACGGATACCCAGATCGGCTATTATGGTCATTGTTATAGATGAATAATTTATTCTCCCGAGGGGGGTTTGGCGTTTTATGGGTTAGACAAATATTATCCCACCTCCATTGTGGTTTTCTAGATAAATAATTAACCCTTTGCCGGAGAAGTACCTGCGGCTATTTGGGCTACGCATAATTTTTAGGATAATAACCTGGGGGAATGTACTCGACGGGAATTGTAAATCAAACAGAGTACTTTGCTGTAATCGAAGCTTATTAATATTTCCAGGCATGCACCCCTTAATCCCTCTTCCAGGGTATTCCTTTTTACATGAGGCTTGAATTGGGCCACCTCCCCCTAACACCCAGACTCGGGAATACTAATTCCCCTGCCTCGACCAACCTTCAGCCAAGGCCGCTTATTGCTTTTCATATTTTTGTGTTGGCCTTCCTTTTTTCGTATTTATTTTTTCCAATTTTTTTTAGCTTTTGCGTTTTGCGTGTTTAACCCTTTGAGGTTACATTTGGCGTGTGTTCGGGGACACCCCCTACCCCCAAGACCCGGGCAGAAGGCAAAAAAGGTTCGCATTTTGTGTACGCACCATAAAAAGGAAGCGAAAAGAGAGAAAAGGATTTCTTCGGCAACGGCAAAACAAGCGAAGCTGATGAAAAGTAAAAGCTCAAATAAAAATACATAAATTTCTAGGTATATAGGTATACACTCGAGCATGTGTATATAAATACGGGCACATGTATCCTCGTGCTTTTTTTTTGGTTTTATTTAATCACAAACGATGACGCAAAAAGAGTTCAAAGAAGGCTGGCATTATGAACCCCGAGAAGTAACCCCAGAACCAAGAACACAGAACCCAGAAAACATAATGCCGGGGCTGCTGCAGACAAGGAGGGGTTAAGGGGTGTGCACAGCACAACCAACCCACACCTCACCGGGGACACATTTAACCCTTACACCCGGACAAACATGTGCGACGACGCAGGGAAGTTATTATTGTGATTATGATGATGATTGTTGTTCAAATAATTCCGAGCTTGAGCTTTGACTTGAAAGAGATTCCGTTTCGCTGTCATGATCTACCCCTCGACTTGGCATCCGTCAGATGCAAATGAGTCCAGGAATATGTGAGAGAGTGGAGAGTGGAGTACAGCCGAGGAGAAGGAGGCGAAGCCGGAAGTTGTGTTCAGGTAGTCAAACAAGGATGTTCCCTCGATAAGACACCCTGCATCAGCGCAACAGGATACACATTAGGAACCGCTAAGAGTCCAATAAAACGCTATCCAGGAGTGATCGCACACAAAGGGAGACAAAAACCAAGAAGAAAGATACACAACTGTAGAGAATAGGGAACAAAGACACCACCAAAAGTATGTTTGTGTTGTAAAAAATTAATATTTAGAATAAGTAATGCATTTTGAGAAATATTTGTAAAATGTTATAAATGACAAATAGTTTATTGCTTGAAGTTGGGCTCATTAAAAACTTGAATATGACTTAAATAACCCATTAATTTGGCAGTTTAATCCTATAATTCTTATTATTATTTTAGTCATTAAGTCAAAGATTTTTTATTTACCAATTCCTTAACCTCCAAGGAATCTAAATTAATCTTAAAAAATCCCAAAGATATCAAACTTCTTCTTCAAAAAATACCACAAATAATTAAAAATTATCTCAAGTGTTATATATATTTTTTTTCGAGTGCAGATAGGATCAGTCACCACTAAATCCGAACCGCACAGGGGCATATCAAAAGAGGCTCTTGCCCCGACAGCCCTGTGGCCTTTTGTCAACTAGGGAACAACAGTAGCCTCAAGTAGGCACAACTGCGGTGCCATCATGAGCAGGATAAGCAGGCAGGAGCAGGAGCAGCAGGAGCAGAGCAGGAACAGAGAAAGGAGACTGAACAGAGGCGGATAGGCAGTCAGGAAAGCAGGCAGACGAGACAAAACAGACAATTATCGGGCCACGCAGTCATGACACTTATCATGTGTGTAAAGCGATATTCCATTCCATCCAGAACATCGATGGAGTGGACTTGAATGGAGTGTGGAGCGTGCTCTCTTTTGTTGCGCGACAGTGTGTGTGTGCGTGTTTGTATCTGTGAGATGTTGAATTTCAACAGGGAAAGAAAATTTGGCCAAGATGGGTTATTAAATGAGGGGGATTTATAAATTTCATTTGAACTTTAAATAACATTATTCAGACTTTAAAAATATAAGAAAAATTTGGTAAAAGATACAACAAGATATATTTATTAATTAGGCAATACTCTAGAAAAACGAATGTTTTATCCTTGACCAACAAAAATTTTAAAGAAGCCACAAGAAATATATTCCATATTTCCAAGTATTGTTTTTCCAAAAAAATATCTTATTTTTTCCTATTTACCATAAGACACCCTTAAAATTTCTCTCCCTGTATCTGTATCTGTGTGTTATCCTTGACACTCGCAGTCGTCAAGCGCGTTCCGCCTGAGGAACTGCGGATTCTTTCAGTGAGTGGTGCGGTTTATTGGTTTGTAATAAGCTCTTTGAAGTGTTTAATTGAAGCTTTTGTTAAGCAATTAGACGCCAAAGTGAAGTCGAGGTGTTGCCGCCTATTGGTAATTGCTCAGGCTAAGTGCTATCTCCGCGCATTGTGATGAGCGATAATGTTTTTCTGGGTCGGGGTGAGGACTCACCATCATCAAACGGAGTGGAAAATAGGGTAAAAGACCGTGGACCTTGTTGTTTTTTACCTACACCCAGCTGCTGCTGCTGCTGCTGCTGCATTGGTCTCATTTCCAAATTTCCATTTCCAAAAGTATCTCGCCCTCGTCTTCATTGAATTTTATTATTTATTGTAGCCGCATTTTTATTTTTGTGTATCTATGGAATGCATTCGAGAGCAGATACAAAGATGCACAGCCAGAGATATAGAAAACAAACAGTTGGGCAGTCGTCGTCACTCAGATTCCGATTCAGATTCAGATGCAAACGCAAAAACAAAACGAAATGGAATTATCATTGACCGCTGATCATGATCATCATCATCGCCATGGGCAGGCCATCGTCAACCGAGAATCATCATCGCCGCTCGTCATCTGCCTTCTGTGTGTATTTTGTTGTTGTTGTTTTTTTTGGAGGTGATCTACTCTGCTCTCTCCGATCCGATCTGATATTATCTGATCTATTTGAGCGATGACTTCGTGAGTGGATTACAATGCAGGTGATGCAGGTGATCTCTTCGTCGGTGGAATATTTATGGAACTTTTTTATTAGATCGAGAAGATGATAATCGATTTTCAAGTGCCTATATTTATACCCTTCTAGGGTTTTATAATTTTAAATTAAAAATTACTACGCAATGATGGAGTCATTTCCCTATAAATCATATATATTCTTGCGCAGAATTAACAGGCGCGTCGATCTAGCTATGTTTCTAGAAAAACAATTTTATTAAATTTTTTCTAAATTGTATTTTTTATTGGTATAATTTTAAATTTACTTTTCGCAAAAATTTTATATATCAACAATATATATTTCTTAATTTATGTAGAGTACACTAAAATGTAGTTATATTTTTATGAAAAAAGTCCGATGTTCTCATTAATATTTAATATTTTATAAATAGTAAATAATCTCTTAACATCCTGAATATGTTTAAAAATAAAATTCAATAAAATCATAGAACGTTGCAGAACTTTCTATTGGTCCTAAATAATTAAAGATGATCTTATTGGCTTTATATCTTAAACCCCTTGAGTAAACTTAATCAGGTTTCCATCTCTAACTTTTGGATTTCCCATTTCTACCACGCACTTTTCTGGGGGGGAATTTTCCTCTCTGTTTGTGGTTGTTGTTCCCTCTGTCGAGTAGTTGTTGTGCGCCGCTGATGTTGTTATTGTGTGTTGTACTTGATTGTGGCATAATTTCTCGCTCGCCTCCATTTATACAATCCCTCGCTCTGTCTCAGTCCCGGCCATGCAACGCATAAATTTTTTATTTGTTTGGTATTCATCTTATTTCGTTTAATGTATTTTTATTTTCCCGATTTTTTTTTTCTACTTATTTTCAGCGCTTGTTTGGTGTTTTTAAGGTAATTTTGGTTGTTGGTGTTGTTTGTTCGCAGTGTTGATATTTCTGTTGTTGCTGTTGTTGTTGTTATTGCGCATAAGTATTTTTTGTGTGTTAATTTTTTGGTTGTTGCTGTTGTTGGGTTGACGGGTTGGTTCAGTCATTCAACTATATAAAAAGTATTGTCGTTCCTTCTTCCTCGGCTGTACTCATTTATTTATTATTCGTTTCGTTTCGATTTCGTTTATGTACAACGACGCACTTCCCTTATTGTTGTAGTTGTTGTTGTAATCGCTGTTGTTGCTTGTTTGTTTGTTGTTGATCGTTGTTTTAATGTATTGTTGTTGTTGCTGGTTGCTCTTTTTTGAAGCGTGGGCATGTGGCATCCACTCTGTTGTTGTAATTGCGTCGGGTAAACTGCATGAATAATTATTAAGTTATTCGAGGAGAGGTCATAAACAAGGGCTGTGTGAAGAGGAGAGTGTGGGGGGGGGTATTGGGGGCGAGAGGAATGGAAGGAGGAGGAAGTACTTCTCTGACCTCTCTCTCTCGCATCCAACAATTTTTGGATTTCTCCCTGATTTTTAGTCGGTTTATTTATAGGATTGTTCAATCATCTCTTTGGTGGCAGCATTTATACCTAGTTAATCGAAAACAATGGCAATCTGATGATTTTCAGTGGGAAATAAAATTATATTATACATAAAAAATCATAAATAAAAAAAATAAATCATAAAAATCAAATCATTATTGACTGACCCCTGATATTCTGATTAAATCTTTGATATTCGATACTATTTTTCAGCAACTTCAAAATCAAGTTTAATCTAATTTAATCCCCAATGAATTTCAATTTAACCCCGATTCGCCCTGAGGCATTATCCCGTGTGGACTAATAGCATTTTTCGTGGCTTTAATTAGGCTTATTAATAGAGAAGTCATACGCCCCGTGTTAAGCCAGCATGGCCGTATCAATTTACCGCACACGGAAAACACGAAAACCCAGAAGTTGTAGCTCTCGAAGGGAAACAAGAAACCAGGGAGGGCGGTAGAGAGAGAGAGAGCGGTGGAAAATGGGAAAAACATTTTCATTCATTCCAAATGCAAGAACAGGAATCGAGAGAGCTGGGCTAGGAATGCCGATGGTGCTTCTTTTTCCCCGCCATCGTCATCATCGTCATCACATCCACTTCTGGGATGTCTTGAGGCTTCTTTTTCGGGCTCTCGTTCTCTCGGCGGCGCTGTGATATTTATGTTTTCATCAAAAGAGCAGGCGAACAATCAAAATGTGCTGCACTCGACTCCAGACCCAAACCCACAGATACAGATACAGATGCAGATGCAGATACGGATACAACAACATCTATAGCCACAGATACCGATGCGGATACAGCTGCAGGTACGGATTCAGATACAGGGACCAGGGGCAAAGGCAGAGGCAGAGGCAACGGCAAGGCAGAAGCAGAGGCAGACGCAGATACAGATGCAAGTGAACTGAAGTGAGGAAACTACAGACAGCAGGCAGCGCTTTAACCTCATATTTATCCAACAGATACTTATGGAGGAGCGCAAAAAAAAACCAAAGAAACGACAAAAGAAATAAAGGCCCCTCAGTACCCCTTTTACCAAATGCACTGGGAAAAGATTAAAAAGATTTATTTGATTTTAATGTTTAAATTCAATTAATTTGATATTTAAACCATTAATTTTTCTTATATTTAAATATCAAACTTTG
>JAEIIL010023342.1:0-10066 GCA_018905715.1 Drosophila lini
CCGAAAAACTGTTTTTAATATTGGTATTTTAGGTAATATTTTTAATACATACATTTTTAAATATTAATTGTTTTTAAGGATTTTATTAATATACCATTAAACCATATAATACCTTGTAGTCATAGAGTTCAACTTCAGAAGCCATTAAATTCTATTTAAGTTTGTCCGTTTGTTCCGTGTTTCGTTTGTCCGCTCAACAGAATAAGCACCTAAATCTCAGAGACTAAAAAAGCTAGAGCTACCAAATTTGGTACAAGCACTCTTATGAGGCAGGTTATTATTTAACTTAAAAAAAATCATTAAAAAATCATCTTCAAGTTGTAAACTTTAATTTTAAAATATTTAAAAACCAACCCAACAAATGTAAAACACAAACTTGCTTACTTTTTGTTCTTTATTTAAATGTTGTGTATTCATTATAATTATATTGTACAATTTGTTTTATTTTGTTTGTTTGTTTGCTTGTCTCTTTTTGTTTTATAATTTCTCAAGTTGGACATATGCATTTCTTCCACGATTCATGGAGCTTCATTGTTCTCAGTTGCATTTTCACGTTTCTCTCTTTTTTTTTTGTGTTTTTTGTTTTTTTGCTTTTCTATTTTCGCGGAATCGTTTCCAACAGTAACAAAAAATAAATTATTGGCTTTTAAAATATATGTGTATATGTGTTTCGTATACAAACATATAAAGAAAGAGCGTAGAACTTAAGGGTTATACGATAACTAAACATATAGAATTATAACATGCAGGCAAGATTTTCGATTCATCATCATCATCATTTCATATATATCTTATCTTCTTCTCAATTCATATCATAATATTGTTGTAATCTTGAATAGTACGTTAAGAACTAAGGGCTAAAATTAAAAACAAATTGTGATGTACAACACCGGAAAAGACGAGTGGAAAATGATTTGTATTTCCCCCTCGCAAAAAAAAGAGATTAGAGGGGTGTAGAGAGTAAAGAGAGCATTATTGTTAAGTGTGGGAGAGGTGAAACTGAGCTGAGTTAAGGTGGGGATTATACAATTAATAAACAATTAATAATAATATTGAGCATTGAACTCGTACTGTTCAAAAAATTGTAGCAATCGATGCGGAGTATTCGTAGTTCCAAGCAAATCTCGCGGTGTAGTCTCTGCTTGAATTCAAATAACATTGTACACAAAACATTTCGTTAATTAAATTAATCTGTTAATTATGGCAAACAAAGATTGTAAACACGACATGTTATATATCCCTATACATACACATATATATATATATATATCTTCTACATAGATATGATTCATACGAATGCTGCGTTTTTTTCGTTGGATTAATATTGTTTTGTTTTGAATCAACATTCTCGGTTGATTTTTTGTTCTTTAGATATTTTGTTTGTTTTACAACAAATGCACACAAGTGTTTTTTAAAGTTTTCGTAATTTTTTTTTTTTGTGGTTTTGTATAGATTTTGTTTTTTTTTTGCCTTAGCTTTGGACTTAACTACGATTTTTTATCAACATGTTTTATTGCAGAGTGTTCGCTTATGTCTATGTGCGTATATCTAGTTTTAAGGATAACTACTTCAAGCGGGGGTCTTTCTACCAATTTTTTGTCATTATTTCTTTTCTTTTTTTTTTGTGTACAGAGATCCTAATTATACATAACAGAGAAGGAGAAAGGGAAGAGACGGGGGACGGTAGGGTATAGTTTTGAAACAGAAATATAGAACAAACGATTTGTTTTTTGTGTGTGTTTTTTTTTTTTTTCAAAAATAATTTTACAATTTATATATATTCTCAACAAGTAAAACGCTTAAGCCAAACATACAAAATGGATTACACAAACTATAGTCTAACGATGGATACACCTAATATAAAGATTTAGATTCTGTAACTCTTACTTGCCCTGGGACCTAAGGTCGTAGCATAAGCAGGGGAGCGGAAACGAGACTTATAAACCTACTGGACAGACACCGTGGCACTCTGCACACACACACGTGTGTGTGTGTGTGTAAAAAGTACACAGTTCGATTACGATTAGGGCTTACGAGTATCTATATAGACATAGCGAGAATGTTAAATTTGATCAAACAATTTTTAAAAGTAATCTCATTCATTGTTGCTAAATAACTAATTCGAATTTAAGTGTATATCATTTTACATATTGTATATTCTGTGCTGCGTGTATTTAGCGCTTAACCTCTTTTCATCCTTCAATCTCATTCCACGCAAATCTCTGTAGCAATTTGTCGTGAGTGTGTGTGTGTCCCATTACAACTACGAAATTAGACTTAGGCTCTATGGAAAATGGCTTATTGAAACAACTGCTTGTGTCCTTCATTTGTGTGTCTCTGTGTGTATGGTTATCCTTTTTTGAGCGTGTGTAGTGTGATCACTACTACGGCCACTGCTACTGATTGGGCAGCTCCGTTAGCGTCACATCGTACAGATCGTCTTCGATCTGTTGCACCTCCAGCAGGAAGATGTCCTCGTTGCAGTAGAACGATATCATGTCATCGTCAATTTTCGCAGTAATCCTGGAAAGAAAATTGGTTGGGAAATAATGAATAATAAGGAAATAATAGTAGTTTACGAAGGCTGGAGGTTTGAAAACGCTTGTAAGGCTGCTCAAAAGTATGCTACAAAAATATTTTTGCACAAAGGAAACTACTGCCTTTGTAGGGCGCCATTTTTAAGAGAATTTTAATTTTTTTCGTAATTTCTTTAAGCAAATTTTACAACATTTTAGTATTATTTTACACTTTCAGGCGCCTTTTCTAAGAGATTTTAAAACTCCAAAGCCTTTGTTACGAGTTTAGCAATCCAGAACACCCATGCAAATAGTTAGCACACGATTTTTTTAGTTCGATTTAATTAAGATTAATTAATTATGCATTCATGATGTGAGGGAGGAAGGATGCATCCTGGTGTATATACTAAGTGTGTGTGGTGTGCCTGGGTATCTGTGTGGGTGTGTAACTGCTAACTAGCTCAATCCGGTTAGAACTTGCTTACTTACCCCTTCTTGTTTGTGCGATATATGTTATTTATGCTCGTTGTTGAGATTTTGTATTTGTTTTCAATCTGCAATTGAGAAACGAGAGAAATATGATGTTTTTGTCTGTTTTGTTGTCGTTGTTGTTTCGCTGTTTAACTAAATATTTCTCTGATAACTCGCTGGTTTCTTAATATTTTTTCCAAGTGTAATTTTGTTCATTTTTGTGGTCAGCCAATGGCAATCTTTTAATGCTGGGTTTTTCAGTGTCGATCAAATAACTGATTGATTGTGCTTTAGTGTAAGGAATGTGTGTGAGGTCGGAGAACAGAGCTTTAGTCTGATTTTGGTTTTTAGCAGGTGGATATAATATATATACACGGAGATATATATATATATGTATACTTTGTATGGTTTTGGTTTTGGTTTATGAAATGGTTTGTAATTAGTTCCAACTACAAAGTTACAAATTATCGAATTTCTTCGGGTGAGTAACGATAAAGATATATAGTAGATGTGGCTGATTTTTTTTTAGTCGATTTATGCTTTAGTTTTTTATTTTTTTTTAGAGATTGAACATTTTGGCGCTTCATTTGTTTGATTTCTTTTTCAGCCGATTCAATTAGACCAAAATGAACAAAATTACAGAAAAGGTGGTTAACCATTAGAACGAGTTTTGGTTTTTGATTTGGTTTGGTTTAGATTTGGAACAGGGTTTGGGGTTTTTCTTTGGGTTTTCGAAGGGTTGGGTTCCTTTTGCTTACCGCATTCAGCAGGCCAATGGTAGTGGGTGGTACCACATGCAGTGGGGTGTACACCTCCTCGTTCTCCTGCCGCACGTACAGCATCACCCGCTCCGAGGTGGGCGGCGTCATTCTGCCACGTTTCATGGGCGGACCAAAGTCGGTCAGCGGTGTGCTGGTCAGCATATTCTGGTCCAGAATGTGGTCCTTCTTATCGCTGGATTTTTGGGAAGCAAAAAGAAGAGATTATATTGAAATTAGTAAGGTTTTTTTAAGGGTTTCCCAAACTCAGAAAATATTCTTTATATCTGAGCTCTGGATTTATTTTCATTTAAAATGAATGGACGATTTTTACTCACGTCTGCATGTCGGGCGGAAAATGATTATGGAACTTGAGCGTCGGCGTTGCCACCTTCTGGCCATGGAGCAGGAATGGCGAGGCCCCCTTCAGGTCCGGTGAGTCAGTCTCATGGCCGTAGAAGCTCTGCAAGGACGAGTGCGAGTTGGAGTTGGAGTTGCCGTTGCTCAGTGGGTTGAATGTCATGCCAGTATTGGTAGTAGCAGTAGTGGTTGTAGTGCCAGTCCCAATGCCCAGCTGACCTACCTTCTCCATGTCCTCGGCGGGCGAGAATAGTACCGGTGGCTTGGCGAAGTCCTGCATGCCATAGAACTCGGACCGATCCGTCACAGGATGGTAAAGCTCGTCTAGCTTCTTTCTGCCCGTTGCCGTCATCTTTCGCTTGGCAGCCCGTCGCTCCTCGTCGCGTGTTTTACGCTCAGCGCCCTGGAAAAATTTTTAAGGAAAAGTTTGTTCAATTTTAGGGATAAATGTAAAGGAAAAGCTGTAGCCTAAGGGCTTCCTTTATAAATCCTTAAATCATTAAAATTGAATATAACAAATGATGTATGATCCCACCTGAAATGCCAAACATTTTCGAGACTTTAGACTCTGGAGACTCTTTCGTGTTGCATTGAAGATGCTCGCGCTTCCAGGTGGGATTGCGAAAGTCTCAAACTGTGTGTCCCCACCATCGTGTATCCATGATTCCCTGGCCTTATAGTATTCCCACTGCGCACGGGCACAGGTGCACATGGAGCCAGCGTGTAATTAGCAATCAATCAAATGCATGGATGCCACCTTTTTTGATATTTCTTTACTTATTAATTAAATTCGTGTATGGCTGCCAGTGCCATAAGCTGCTGTTGCTGCTGCAGCAGCGATTTTTGCAACTGCAACTGCAGTAAGGCAACAAAAATAAAGAAAAGGCAACACAAAAAAAAAAAATACAAACTCCGTATGAGAGAGAGAAACAAGTTTCTCGCCTGGGGAGCTGCGATGTCGCACAGAGACAAAGCCGCCACCGCAGTGGATTTTCGTGGATTTTCTCAGTTGGAGTCTTGCCAACTGCCGGGCAGTTTGGCAAAATGGTCTACACCGTTAGGGTCAGGCCGAAAAAAGCAAAAAAAAAAGACTAAAAAAATGGGTAAAAATTATTATAAAATACTTAGAGATGCAGCATAAATATGCATACATAATAAATAATCTGGCGGCGCCCCGAGAAGACTTTGTCTGGACCAAGCAGCGGCAGCAGCTGCCCACCTGCCTGTAGTTGCTGCCTGATTGCAGACACACATACATACACACACAAACACACCTGTGGCTAGTCACACGTATACCTATATAATATATAGTCTGTTGGCTACTTTGTCCGCCGGTGATTGCTAGTTTGCGTGCGCAGGCAGATGCAGCATGCATTGCTGTTGCAGGTTGCAGGTTGCACGTTGCCTGATGCTGCTGCTGTTGCACTTTGCATTTGTAATTAAAAATCAGCAATTGAGCGATGGAAGCTGCTGAAGGTGACTGCTACAGCAGGCGAGAGGAAGAGAGAGGGTGTGCAACACACACAGGAAGTGATATGTTGCAGCAATCTACTCCGCTTCGACTGCAGCCTGTCGCTGCTAAAGCTCTTCTCTTGGGGCTCCATATTATGCAAGGATGTCTGCCAGGGCCCCTCCCCCAAGAATCAGTTTCCCTCAAGCTACACAGAACATAAATATGGGGCTGTATTAAGGAAATATTCTTTAAAAAATATATTTTCTTTTCTTTACCAAAGATTCCTTTTAAATATAAAATCATTTCTCTCTTTGAATCTTCAAAGTCTTCAAATTTCTCTCTCTGTACCTATTAGGCCCAAGTTCTTGCGCTTATCACAAGGCATTTTAGCCCAGAGCGATGCATTCGATGTACATCAAGTGTACGTAAGTAAGTGTGTGTGTGGCATGTAAATAACTGTATTTTATTACTTTTATTTTATCTTGGCAAAAATATCGCCAAACTGGCAACTTGCAACCTGGCCAAGACTGCCAGCCTGGCTTCAGCCTGGGACGTGCAACAAGCTTAAACGACGGCGTCTCGAATCGCCCAATGCGGTCAATGCTCGTTTGCTGTCCAAACCCCGTCGCACACACATATCTGTGTATATATATACAAATATATATATATATTTACACAGATATATCCTCTGCTGCGTTAATCGACTTCAAAGTATGACGAAGACAGAGGACAAGCGACCAAGTGGGCTGCCACTTTCCGCCGAGAAGGAGGGACATTGCCATTACCATTACCATTCACATTAACGTTAGCTAAATTCTATAATTATTTGCCATTTGCTGAGGTAAGAGATAGCTGCAGAGACTATATACCTATGTATTAGCAGGAAGATAGCTTAAAGTTGAAGCACAAAATTATTGTTAACATTTTTAAATTAATTTAAGGAAAAGTAAACAAAAAAGGGGGACAAGATTAGTGTTTTAAATTATATTAATGATATTTAATTAAAAGAGAATTATTAGAAGGAAGAGTATTACAAATAATATTGTTTAAAAAAGTGATCAATTTTTTGGTTTAGATTAAGGTATAGGCTCTTATCTATAAGGTTTTAAGATAATAGTGCTGCTAACTCTATTAAAAAGTTAAGCAATTTTTGAAAAAACCTCATCTTAGTGAAATACTTTGAGTATTAAAAGCGAATTCATGAGTACCTTAATATTTCCTGAACATCTCACTCAAATTTTAATATTTCCTGAACATCTCTTTGAATTGATCTGAAAGCTGACAGATCTTTAAAGAATATAATAAAAAAGTATGGTATAAAAAAGGATGCTACTAGCTGCATTATGTTTAAAGATATTTAAGATCTTTTTACTTTATACACAAGATCTTAAATATCTTATCATACTTTTTACAGTATTTATTTTGATATAAAATATAAAATGTTCGAAATATAGTACAACTTAACCCTTATCATTCGAAAGCTCATCATCCAATACCCGCAGTTATGTAATTTTCTTAATTTTTTGTTGTTTTGGGGGAAAGTACAACATACTAACCCGCCCCGAAATCGAAAAAAATGAAACAGAAACTTGCAAAAAAACAAAGAAAAATACAAAAAAAAAATGCAAAATGACAGTTATCCCTCTGAAGACAAAGTCGTCGTCTCCCCAAGGTTCCCGTTCACTGCACAGAATTTCTCGCAATTTTGTATCTCTTTGTGGGCAACTGCCTGCCTGGAGGGGCAAAACTTAAGGATTCATAATTGGCGACCATGGCCCCAGAGGTGCCAAACGACGGAACTGCAACTGAAGCTGCAATTGCAGTGAAATCAAAAATTACAAAAAAAAATAAGAGATACCCGAAAAACATACAGAGAAAATAAAAAGAGGCAAGCCAAAAGCTAAATAACGTGGTGCGCGAAATTTAATTGATACATTTACCGATAAACACACGCTGGCTGCAAGGGCCGGCCTAAAAATGTGAAATATAAGCCCGACGCGATAGCGATATGGATGGCCATGGCTACACAGATCCGAGGATTCCAAAGGGCAGGGCTGTTGTGTACAATAAAAGCCATGTCCAAACGAGGGGACCAGGACGTGGAAGTGTAATGATATGAGAAAATTAAATTGGAAATCCACGAAATGATTTATTAATAAACCCCATCAAGCGAAAAAGTGAAGGGTTCGCATAAAGGCAAAAGGTGCTCAGATACGAAACGAAAACAAAGGCATGGAAAGGATGTGTTGTGTGTATGGATGTGTGTGTGTCTGTGTGTTGTTGTTGTTGTTGCTGGCCATTTACTTTTGAACGCGTTACGCTTTCCACTAAAGGCCGCTCTGACTGACGGACAGGCATTGCCGTTGCCGCTGTTGCCTTGCCTTGCCTTGCCTTGCTGGTGCCCCCAATTCGATAAAAGTGGCAGCCACATATCCGAGGGAGAAGCTGCAGCAGCAGCAGCAGCCGCAACAAGTGGCTAAGGAGCTACACACAAAGAAACACACTTGCCTGAATCGAGTAGCCGATTCTTTTCTAGGTTTATGACATTTTTATGACAACAAAATTGCTCGCTGATTACGCTTATGGCTTGGCTTTAAAAGGTCAATCAAATATTGTAGAAAAAATATTTGTTGTAGTATTTTATTTGCACTTAAAGTGCACTTAACTTTGGTTTTTTAAATGAAATAACAGTGATTTTAGATTTAAGAATCAACAAATCACTTAATAATTAAAAGAATCCTGAAATATAATCTGTTTCTAATATTTTCCAAATAATTTGCGCCTAGAATCAGTTGGGAATTATAGAGCAAGCAAAAAGAATCTACATTTTATCTATAATCCAAACTTTCTAAGAAAAAGCTTACTTCTTCATTTTCTGTTTCTTTCTTCTAAGTAAATTTTAAGAATTTGTCTCTTTCTTAATTTTTCACTGTGTAATGCAAACGAACCTGCACGTAGACCGCTTTTAGTTAGCTCATCAACCTGTTGCACGTGGCCAAGGGAGCTGCTGTTTTGCGGCTGCGGCTTTGGACTCAGTCCCGAGACTGCTCCTGTGTGCGTAATTGCCAGCTTGGAGGAAGGGCAACATTCAGGGGGACTCCTCTTATTTCTTATTTTTCTTTCTTATGTTTCATAGGGGACACGATTGGTGACTGGGGGACTGCTAGGGGACTAGGGAAAATAAAATCACTTACCTTATCGCAGAAAACCTTTATCTGACAGTAGCCGCGGTGGAAGACTGCCGCATCTCTGGGGTCCTCGAATGTGTCGATTTGTACGTGCAGCGGCAGGCCCTGGAAGAAACCACACAAAAGCGGAGAAGAGACGGGAATCCGTATTAATATCACAATGCCCCCGAATCATTCAAATTGCCCCACGGGGCAGTTAAAAGAGTTGCTGCTGTTGCTGCTGCTGTTGCTGCTGCTGCAACTTTTGCCACAGCGAGCTGCAATTAGCCGTTGTCATTTGGGCTTTGAGGGGCGTGGCCCCTGGAGCTGGAGCTCCCCAAATGGGGCGTGGCCGCAGTGATGTTAAACTGCCAACATCCGTTGTCCCCCNCGAAAATGGGCAGTGAGTAGTGTGTGGCAGCGAGTGTGTGTACCAGGTGAGTGTGTTGTTTGTGCCTAAGCAACATCTTGTGGCAAGTGCATAATTTGATTTGCCTATTTGACCACACTCGCTGCCACACACAGCTCTAAAAATTATATTTTTTAATGCCTAATAATATAAATACGTAAATAAAATAAAGATAAATAATTTCTGGCCAAGAATTGATTTTTTTTAAAATACTTTTTCTTTTCTGCTGCTATTTCTACATTTTTAAAAATATTTAAATTTACCTAAAAGACCTTAAAAATCACCCCTTCTTTGCTCTTTAGTTTCTTTATCAAATTCCCCCTTTATTTCTCCCTGTGTAATCTCCTTTGTACCTGCCATCGCGCTCTCTTTTAATGAAAAGCAACGAGTTCTGCCTGTGTTTTCTGTCAATGAAATATCAGACTTAATGTACGCATTACAACTCCCGGGACTTTGCCAGGAGGAGGATGGATGTGCAATCCGCTTTAGAGGAGAGCAGGTGGAGAAGCTCAACTTAGGGAGGAGCAGCAGGAGGCAGAAGAGGAGAAATCCTCTGCCTACGTAGAGGCATCAGAAGAGAGTCTTCTGACCGTTGTCAAGACGAATGCACTGATCGGCTTTGGAGGAGCCAAGAGGAAACTGGAGCGCTTCTTCTTCTTCTTCTTCTTCAGTTGCATTGATTCGCCATTAACAAGTTGGCATTAAATTGGTTATTACTTAACCCATCAAAGGCAATACATCTGACTTGAATTTCAATTATAGAAAGGTGGAGACTATGGTATTTCTCTGGGAAATGATGATATAGGTTATCTTGAGAGCAGGGAATGGGTTATAAAAGAGAATAAATAATAGTAAATAATTTTCTAAATGAAAATTAGGTTAATAAATATATTTTGTTGACAGGACGGCTTTAAAAATGATTAAAACCTAAT
>JAEIIL010023347.1:0-18563 GCA_018905715.1 Drosophila lini
ACATCGAAAAAATCAAGAAAAATATTCTTGATTTTTTCGTTCTACCATTTTTTCTGTGTAGGAACTATAGAACAATCATAGAAGACACTTGAAGAATATATGGCCAACATCGATTTATCAAATGGGAATATAACTACAACACACTGATATCTGATTATCTTTTTCATTCAGCCATAGCAAACATTTCTCCCAAGGGAATTGAAGTCATTTCCTGTCCGTCTGCTAAATATCTAGCGGATGAGACACTCCGCCAGATCAAGGAGCGGAATAACAACAACAAATTCCAAATCATATTTACGGTCCATATCTGCCAGGGAGAGGGAGACAGATAGAGGAGAAGCAAAAGCAATCAGAACACTAAATCTGATGTACGCCGCTAATTGCGCATAGATTACCAGATGCATGAGCGATAGTACAGGCGAGGCCGCCCAATTCCCAGCCGGGGGAGTGGGATGTAGGGGAAAGGCAGAGGAGGCGCATGGCTTGGCAGGAAACGAGGCCTCTTCCCTTGCAACAGGCGACAGCTCATTGCGAGGCTGCGACACAGACAACTCTATTGGAATCGCGGCAACTACGAGGACCAGGAGACTCCTGGGATCCCCGAGACCGTTGCTTATTTATTTCGAATTGACCCATTTGGTAATATTCATAACTTAGGAGCGCACGAAGGCCGCCGCCTCGTACAGTTCGGCTGACTCGGCGGTTGTTGTTGCGTTTAAAAAAGACCCATAAATTCTCGCTCCGCAGATCAGTTTTTAGTGTGGTGCGCCATTTGAGTTTATTTGCGACGGCCGCGCTGTCATAAGTTGCCGCCAAATTGTTGCATTGTACCTGCTGCGAGATGCAGGGAAATCAGAGTTAAAGATCCCACTCGGCTAGCTAGTAACTCAGATATCATTAAAAAAAGTGCGAGATACTTTATGAATTCGTCGTGGGCCGAGAGCCCCAGCAGCCCGGCGGCTTCCACGGATGGGATCGGGCGACGGCGACGTCGACGGGCGATTGGCGTGAAATATGCCCATTAAAATGTACGATCATCGCCTTAAATGCAAACCACTCGGCCACCACCGATCCCCCTCCGATGAGCTGTGGAACTGTGTTGAGCTGCCCGCTGAATTATTGTTAACGATTTGCAGTTAATTTCTAGCCAAGAGATTTCGGTTCGATTTCATGGTCGGTCTTTATGCTGAATGCTAATGGCTCCATTCGTCGCTCAACGGATGGTTTGGAAAATCAATTTTCTGGCCTTTGATGTTGGATTCATACTCAAAATATTTAAGGATATAGTGACAGCATTGTTAACTTACTTATTTCAAATGCAAATACTGAGCCCCTGAATTATCCAGTTAATTACATTGCTAAAATCGTCTCAATGAGGCAGCCATTGCATTGGCGCTCCTTTGAGTGAGTTTTTATGGGGACCAAAGGGACCCTTCAGCCGAAACAAAGAACTAATTACCCTCATTATCAGATTAATGAATTCGATTAGCATATTCCCGTTTACGATGCCCAATAATTTACAATACCGAATTTATTATTATTGGCATCTCTTGATTTCTCCTCGTCAGCTGCCAGGCATTTTTAATTTCCAATCGAAGTCCCCCCTCGCTGTTTTACAGCCCCGACAGATGCCACTCATGGGCTTGGACCTGGGATCCGTGATCAGAGATCGGGGATGGCCAGGGCCTACCTGTTGAGTGGTACCCGCCCGATTGGCCTGCCGGTCATCAGGTTTATGTGGCATATAATTTTTTTATTTGGTCCGCTCATAAGAGAGGAGTCGTAAAATTTTTTGATGACGTTTGTCAAGCTGCCAGGAAGGCCTGCTTGGCAATGAAACTTGTGCAGTTTTTATCATTAAATCGATATATTTATGACACTTTACTTAAGCTTCGTCAGATGAGGTATTTTAAGGGGCTTGACCTGTTTTCTTTGATCTCGCTTGGCTCGAGATCTTGGAAACGTGAAGAGGTACAGAAATGGGACTTGAAATTTATATTGCCGGGATAAAATTAAGTTAACTTACACCAAAAATTTTACATTTATAACTTAGGCTTTCGGATGGATATATAACTTAAGTTCTATTTCATACGGATTTGACGTCAAATGTCTACCTCTGCAGTACGTCTATTTGCTGCTCCAACTGACGTCGACAAGCTGAGCACGGGATACACAAACAAGCTGACACCCACACCCCACGACCCCCTCTCCCCTGAAAGTGTGTGCGTTATTCCGCGCTTGTGGTACTAAATTGGGTGATAACTCCTTTTTAATGGGTGCGCTTTGGCCTGGCTCTCTTGTTGCTGCGCTGGTGTTCTAAGTTTTATTTTTATTTGTCTCGCTAAAACTCAATTTTCGAATCAAACAACCACGAGGATTTCTCGTCGCCGCTCCGCACCATCCCTTCCCCGATTGTGTTGTACAGTGTTTGCTGATGATGCCCTCCAATGCCAACAATATCAGTAACAACAGCGGCTATATCAACAACAACATCGGCGGCAAACGCAGCAACAACGTTGTCATGTTATTTGTTGTTACGCTATTGCCACCATTGCTTTTATTGTTGTTGATGACGCAGCCACTGACGATGACTCTGGTCCGGATTTCCCTGGATTGGCATTGGAATAGGGATTGGGTCTGGGTCTGGGTCTGGGTCTGGGTTTGGGTTGGGGCGGGGATTGTTTCGTCGCCGACGTTCGTTGTCACAAATGCAAATAATGGGACAATTGTGCTGTGCAGCTTTTTAACTGCTTTTATTATTTAATTCCTCAATAGAGAAATACTGGAAATGAACTTACACATATACGGGGACTATTATCTGGGGACGTACATTTTGTTTGTATATTCAAAACATACGGTTTATAAGAACATTGCACAAGCCTAGGAACATAACCCATATTTATAATATTTTCAATCGAAGACAAGTTTGAACTCATGATATAATTCTCGAAGATGAATACATACACTTTTCGTTTAGAGAAATTCAACAATTTGTTCACATTGTTACTCTTGAAGATAGTTAAATTGAGGTGTTTTGGAGGTAAAATGTTAGTAAAAATTATATTCAAATAAAACTAATATAACAAAAAAAAATATATATTTCTTTGGAGTCGGTTTTCCTGTTACAGAGACACAATGTTTAAAAGCTAAACACAAACCCAAACCAATTCTGTTGAACGGCACTACGTAAAATTAAAATTACCACAGTTTATGTTTACTAATTCATGCATTTATATTAACAAAATTAGTAAAGTCAGATATTTATTGAAAACAAATAATATTCAAATTATTTAATTAATTAAATTTAAATAAAATTTAATTAAATTAAAATTCAGACAAAGATGCTATACTTGCAAAATTAGTGAAGTCAGATTATTCTTGAAAACAAATAATATAAAAATGATTTTGTTTTCCTTTACCCACCCGTATATTTTAAGTTCATTTAATTTAAATTCATAGTGAACAATGAAATGGTGTTTATGTACACACTTTTTGCATTACACACCGTATGGGTGTACAATTACATTTTTTTATTTTTATTTATTTTTTTTTTTTAACCCTAAAGAGATTGTTTTTGGTTGAACTCCAGCTTATTTTTTTCGCTTGCCAAACTCAAAATGTATAATAAGCTATTATCGTAAATCAGAGACATTTGCTGCTCTCTTTGACGTGGCAAGCGTCACCACCCTTTCAAACTAATTAGCGCTATAAAAAATGCAACGGCTGGTGGAAGTCTAAAAATGTACAGACCAAGTGAATGTGGGAGGGGCGAGGGATGCTGTTGCCAGCACGTTAATTGTTAAGCGAATGTTCGTTTATCACTTACAAAAACAACAAGTGGAACGCGGGGCCCACATTGTCCTTGTTTGTTAGATGAATAAAGGCGGCATTTGCGGATGTTTGCATGGCTCATCGCCCATACAAGCCGTATTGCATATCACGCATTTCCACTTGGATCCATATCATCCGGGAATGGCAATGAAAATGGGAATGAGAATGGGAATGGGTATGGGTATGGGTATGGGTATATGGGTATAGGAATGAGCCTCTGCATTGGAATTGTTATGTTTTTCGTATTTAACCTCAGACATGGGCCTCGTTTGTATAAATTCCAGCCAACTGCTGCCACCGATTGTTGTTGCTGCAAATGTGCGCTGAAATTATTAACAACCGAGCCAGGACACACCGGCGGGAACAGCGCGACGGCACAGCAGCAACATCAGAGTTCCTGGCGTCAACGTCGACTTCGACGCATCGTTCATCGCGCTCACATATGGCGGAAATGACACTTTTACATTTAGCATCGCGAACGGGGGCCGGAAAGGGATAATGGCTGTGAACCAGGGACAAGGACAGACTTACATACATGGGCGCAGCAACACAGGCGCAATAAACTTCATTTCTGACAGGCCGCAACACGGCGAATACGTAACGGGGAAGCGGACACGGAACACGGGGACGCGAAAGAGGACACAGCCTTGTCAACGCAGCGGTGGCCCATGACTGTTGCCAGAGGACACAAGGATTGAGGACTGCGGAGTGGATTCCCGGAACTTCTAATGAATAAGACCCGGCTTGAAATATTGCCCAATCGGAGGCGAGAACAGTTCGTGTTGGGTAACGCTCCAGTGGAGAACTAGAGAGGCAGGATTTTATTGAATCATTCTGTGACATGTGGTTGGTGGGAAGGGTTTTCCCGCAGAAATAATATTTTTACCAATTTTTTATCTAAGAAAGAGAAAAAGGCCATGGTGTGTGTTTAGAAATTTAGCAAAAGTAGTTAGCATCGTAGTCTTATGGATAAAGTTAACATTTGTAGGAACAATTCATAATGATTTCACCAAGAAAGCTCTGGATTTAGTGACTATTTTTCATATCATAACTTATAAACAGAAAAAGAAAGAAAAATTTAAAATATATTTTAAATCAGCCTAACCTCGAATTTCGCAATTTAATATAAGAACAACCAACAAATTCTAGAATACACACTAAAAAATATGAACAAAGTAAAGGTTCATTTAATCTGCACTACATTTAAAAATGTAATCCTTAACTTCGTTGAGAACAAAGTTCTCTTATAATCTGTATTTATAGGGTAACAAATTGTTATGAAATCAAGGAAATAATAAATAAATCCCAATAAATGTATACTCGCAATGAAGCACACCAAATGTTGGTCTCATGCTTCAGAATCCTCCGTCTCGATCGGTAAACAGCCACTTTTAACGTTGAATACAAGAACATAATAACAACAAATAAATTAGTATAAAGTATTTACCTATTACAACTAGTTTTGTTATACCCTTGCAGGGTATTATAATTTCAGCCGGAAGCTTGCAACGCAGTGAAGGAGACATTTCCGACCCTCTAAAGTATATATATTCTTGATCAGCATCAACAGCCGAGTCGATCTAGCCATGTCCGTCTGTCCCTTTCAACGCAAACTAGTCCCTCAGTTTTAAAGCTATCTGAATAAAACTTTGCATATAGTCTACTCTCACTGCTTATATTTTTGAGATATGACAATTTCTGTTTCACCTTTATGAAAATCAGATCACTAGTATATCTTATAGCTGCCATAAGAACGATCGGGAAATTAATAAAAGCATATCATAACTGCATTGTTTTTCAACGTATTTTCATCTCCTCTGAGATATGAGATTTTTTATTATTTCAGAATTTCGATTTAAATTTTATGAAAATCCGACAGCTATGTATATAGCTTGTAGCGTTAGTAAGATATTGTACCAATAAAATCAAAATCTATCGCACTCAGCTAAAAATAAACTTTTTTAAAGCATAAAAGCTTAAATCAACCCTTTTTTCATATTTCCTATTATTATTTTATTATCTTAATTATCTGTTTACAATCGTCGAAGAGTGTATTTTATTGAAAAGGTATTTTTACATTACTATTTCCAGGCCTCCATCATGAACACTGAAGGCCTTGAGGACACCCACCTGTGCATTAAGTGCAATGCTACGATTCTGGGACTCAACAAGTACATTGAGCACAGGAAGCGAAATTGCCTGATGACGGTGAAGCCAGAAGGTACGCCAGCTACAGATGGGTCAGCAAGCAGTTCCACTCCCACTCCAGTGGTGTCCCAGACGATCATCAGTCGCAGCAGTCATCTGGATCACACCTATGATGGCTTTCACTTCGCAGAACCGGAGGCCCCAAGTAGTTACCTCCGGAAAACAGCTGCCAGTCATGGGGGAAAATCCTCAAAGTCCCTGACCGAAGCTTACGATCTGCCCTACGAGCTGGGAGCTGACCTGTTTTTCTCCTCGCTTCAGTTGCAAAGTGTTTCCACTGGAGGCAAGACCGGATCTGTGCCGCGCCAGGATAGAGCCAAAGAGGAGTCCTGGACAGCGCCTAGGGGCGATCCTCTCCTAAAAGCAGTGAGGGAACACGACGAGGCGGTGTTCAAGCCCCTCAACTTCGACCACGACTCTCCAGAAGCGAGTGAAGAAGAGGACGATGACGAGGAAGCCGATGACTTTGACGCGGAAGAGGATGAGGAGGAGTACGATGTCAGGCGCCATTCCCCGCCCACAGTGCCCGCCACCCACACTGGCGGTAAGTGGAAGCCCGAACACCGCCCCCAGCTCCGGCACCCGCATATCGAGAGAATATCGCCCAGCTGGGACGATCCACCGGAGGAGGCGTACACTCACCCTCCGGCGGATCACACGAAGGGCAAGTGGGTGCCCGGAAGCAAGCAGCTGGAGTATCGGGAAAATATAGACCTCACAAAACTTGAACAACCGGGGACCAGTTACTGGTGCAACATCTGCTGCCGGCGTCTCAAAAG
Organism: Drosophila lini; assembly: GCA_018905715.1. Classification (NCBI taxonomy): domain Eukaryota; kingdom Metazoa; phylum Arthropoda; class Insecta; order Diptera; family Drosophilidae; genus Drosophila; species Drosophila lini. The sequence goes on from JAEIIL010023347.1 coordinate 6,819, forward strand.
TAGGTCCAACTACGAGCAACATTTGAGAAGTGGCTACCATCTGAAAAGGGCTGATGCAGAGTGCCAGTTGGAGCAGGCTACCCTCGGAGAAGAACTCACTCTGAGCAAGGACTTTGCTTTGGCGACCAGTGAGAAGAAGGAGGAGCTGCAGCTGCAGCCCGCCAAGAGACCGCGGAGATCGAGTCTCCTGCGGTGCGATCTCTGTCGCCGCAGGATGCCCAGGCATTTGATGGGCAAGCACCTGATATCCCATTATCACTACCGGCGCCTCCAGCAGCAGAATCCGCTGAGGAGGCAGCTGTCCCTGCAGACCATTCTCAGCCACATGGGCAGCATCGTGAGGCAGGCGCCGTTTCAGTGCCTGCCCTGCCGATTTTACGCCAACACGGAGGATGCCTTTCTGCATCACTGGCAGTCCCAGGAGCACTTGGAACTAACCCAGAGGCTGGGGGGATCCTTTTGGTGTGGGTACTGCCAGTTTGAGTGCACCACCAATGAGTCCATGTGGCTCCACCTGCTGCACGCATCTCACAAAGAAGTGCTCTTGGTCCTGAATCGGTCGGTACCCATTTGCATTGCCCAGCGGCGGCCTATCCAGTGCCCGTATTGCGGGCTGAGCGTACTATACAATTTCCAGCTGCGTCGGCACTTCGCCTCCGATCATCCCGGACTGGCACCTTCGGGAACCGCAGCTGATGAGTATCAGTGCAGATTTCGGTGCGGGCTGTGTGGAACGCCACAGAAGTCGCGATTGGCACTCCAGCGTCACGAGAAGCACAAGCACCACCTGGCAAGGTATTACTGTGCCATATGTCGCTTGGACTTTGACACACCCTTGCAGGCGCGAAGGCACCGGAGCTTAGTGCAACACAAGCAAAGGTCACGAACCAAGGCACCTTTCTCCAGCTCCCGGCCGGACAAGGACATAGAGCATATGCTCAGGGAAGTGCTGGCAGAACCGGCCCAAAGTCCGCCTGCCAAGAGGAATAAATTGGCCGAGAAAAAGTGCTCAAATTGTCGGGAGGTTTTTGACTCCCCACAAAGGTTGGCACAACATCGAGCTGAAGTGCATCCGGACGATAACCATGTATGCCTCAGCTGCGGATCGAGCTTCCAATCCGCCCAGGCGCTGGGTAGGCACACGCGCAGCTGTCAGCCCCTGGCCACCACCTCCGGTGCCTCCAACGCAACTGCGCCTAAAAACGCCTCCGCGTTCTCCTGCGACAAGTGCAGTTTCCAGTCGCAGTATGAGTCCGATCTCATTTACCATCGCTTTTTCCACTCGCGACCGGGAACAATAGGGAGAGACGAGTTGCTGCAGTGCCCACTCTGTCCAAAGCACTTCAAGAAGCACTCCCTCAGAGCCCACCTCAGAAACCACACAGATGAGAAGATTTTCGAGTGCACGGAGTGCCACCAGAAGTTCGCAAGGAGACACAACCTCAAGAATCATGTGGCCACCATGCACGGCGAGAGAAAGGATACTCCCAAAGCCAAGGACGATTCGACCAATGTGGCCAAAGTGGCAAAGCCGAAATATCAGTGCGGGACCTGTGCCAAAGTACTGTCTAAAAAGTAAGTAATTTAAGCAACATTTTCAACAGAAGTCCTTTCGATAACCTCTCCTTCCACTGTGCAATTCCACGCACAAAAACCGCTAATTAGAATCTCAGAATGGCCCCGGGCTATCGAAGCGGTGTCCTTATGAAAATGTCATGCAAATTAATTGCAGTCCCCGAAAATCGCCCAAATAGTTTGCCGTTAATAGAAGTCTCAAATAAACAAGAAAGTAGCAAAAAATGGTTGGCTTGGGAATTCCTGCAAATGAAATCCATGGAACCGCGTGGCGAACTCGTGCTCGTGGCTTGCATTAATTAAAAATTCCGAGCTGCAGTATGTGAGAATAAGTAACCGAAAGAGTACAACACAATACAACTCATTAAGTGCGGGGATTCCTGCCCCAAAAAACGCGAGGAGGCCCTTCTCATGTGTGGACTGCAGCAGCCACAAAGTATGCAATGCACTCGCAAATCAAGCCTCGGGCTATTCCGCCGAAAACTGCAATTTCCATTTACACTCGGGTGTAAATATTTATGTATATGAACAAAGATGAAGGCGGGAAGGATAGGAATGTCCAGTCCCAATACTCATGCCTTTTTGGGTGCCAGAAAAGGATTCATTGTCCTACGAGTGTATTTTTTTCGGATTATTTCATACTACTTCTCCTATTAAAGGTTAAGCCCGCTCCCATCAGAGCATAAGCTATCCCAGATCAAAGACGTCCAATTTCCGTTGTTCCTGGAAACTACTCATAACTTGCTAAGTTTTTTCCACTTCACGGTCGCCTCTGCCAACTAATTCCTTAAGCAAACATTAAGTTGAATTGCGAACGGAGACTGAGAGTCGTCGCTGGGGCAAAGAATTTTCCACTTTTCAAGTGATTATTTGAAAAATTTATTAAAATGCTCATTTGAAGTTATTGTTGTGCCCGCTTGATGTAGATACTTTGCTTTTACGACTAACGAGACCAAGTGGCCAGCCAGCCAGCAGCAGCGGATTGGGACGAGGCGGCGTAGCTGTGGAGTGTCTGAGCTAAGACAAACTTTCAGAGAACGCCTCAGTCCCGGCTCCCGAAAGGAGGCGACGGAGACGACGACGACGACATCGTCGTCAGTCATGTCAACAGTGGAGCGCTGCTACACACGCTTCCGGAATTCCAGACTCCAGCTAACTCCCGTTTTACGGTCGCTTTTTCAGATCGCAATTTTAGACGATTGCAGTGTTAGAGATGCGTGCGAGATGTGTTTTAGCTTTATTGATACAAGCTGTTATTTTTATTTATTTTTTTAACCAGGGAATTATTCATCCCCCAAAAGTGTTATACCTTAAATTTCGTTTTTATTCACGGTTACCAGAGTTATATTCGTCAGAACGGGTAAATCTGTAAAGGCCTTAAACAAGTCTGGCTTTGCTTCTTTCTTGAAAAAAAAATCGTAATATATTATTTTAAATACTTGCACAGACATTATAGTAATTTTAAAGAGCAGCAGATCTTCATGGACGCCTTGTAAATGAGACGCTTTGCGGTGACCTCTGTATGAAGAAATGAAAAATTAAATCAAAGAAATAAGCAATAAATAATTAAATAAGTTCAGCCAAAATATTGTCCTAAAAATACGTTTATGTAAAAAAAAAAAGTGTATGTAAAATATGTTGCTATCGGTAGTTTGAAAGCTTAGGTTAAGTTTTTGAATTACTAATTCAGAAGCCTGTTTAAAAATTCAGACTAATTAGCTTATCTGTGTTCTGTCGCATCTTTGCAATTATGCGTTAACTACAAATATAACCGTCCGACCTACTGAAATTTCCAAAGGATTAACTTAAATCACGTACATTTCCAAATATATGTATCCCCTAAAGGAGTTACGTTTCTTAGTTCATATTTAAGCTCAAAACTTTTAAAGGATCATGTAAATTTGGACTTAACGAGAACGCTTTTTATTAATGTTCTTTGTGTCCTTATTTTTAAATTGTTTCTTCTAACTTGGTAAGTGGCAAGTATTACCCAGGCTGACAGCTTTTTGGATCCAAAAACTTATACTTTTCCGAAGGCTTTTGCTACGCTAAACTCTAATCCAGCCTCAGAGAATTTTCATATACGTCAGGTGGTGCTATAACTATAACGATCGTTACGTTATAATAAAATCCTTAACAGTCTCCGAGATATCATTATTTATATCAAAATATATATACATATATATGAATGTATTGTCAAACTTGCAGCATTGGGAAATGTATACTTGACTAGTGAAGATAATCAGGTATTTGATACTCAGTCAAAATATACTCCCTTTTTCATAGTATTAAGTTGCTCATGATTAAACCAAAAGTTGTCTTAAAAGAACCAGGAACATCCCTTTCTTATTATTCATTTTTGTTTACTTTTCTGATTTTTGTTCAGTGTGTTCATTTTTGCTCAGATACGAAATAGGGCGAAGCCAAATTTCGAATTTCATAATTAATTTGTTCGATTTGTTATTTTATGTATAGTGTAAAGTGAACATAAAATGCAGTGTTACTAATTATCCTCAAAAATAATTATAATCATTAGGATTCCCTTACTTGTCTCATGCCGTGTCACGTTCCCATCGCCGACTAGTGTCCATTTCGGATTCTTTAGCCAGGCGCTGCGGATGAGGGTTCTCCTACTGCAGGAGGCAGAGCCTGAAGTTTGAGGCGTCCTCTGACGACGACGACGTCGCCATCGCAGCATCGGGCAATTCACTTTTATTGAAATGGCGTGCAATGTTCTGTTCGCTGCCTCTGCGAGTCGAGTTCGGATTTGGATTCGGTTTCATCTTCTTTCTCGCGCCGTCCTGCTCTGGGCCCTGGCTTTTCCGATCCGTCTGCTGGCGTTTCCTCCCTCCCTCCCTTCTGCGCTGATGTTTTTCTTTCCTCTCGTCCGCTCGCTTTTCCTTATTCCGTTGGCTTATTTTATTTTGTATTTTAAGTCATCCTATGGTGCATCATTCGTTTGCCGGCAGTTGATTCTGTTGATGGCACAAAGTGCAGTGCAATTCGTTTTAATGGCAGCCGTCGTCCTCCAATGATCTCGACGGGAGGGGGAGGGGCAGGGGGAGGGAGCCCTCCCGGTTCCAAGGAGCTCCATCACTTGAGAGTCAATTCCGCAAAACTTGATTTTTCATTTCCTATAACTCCGTTCGCTCCGCTATATCTGACGATTTAGGGATTCTCCTGCCACATTGCACTCATTCATTTTTATGAATCTGCGAAATTGAGTCGGACAATGTTCGGTTTGTGGTCGGCTGGCGCTGGCACTGGCACTGGAGTGGGTCGTCCGAGTCCTCGTTCTTATGTCTCAGTTCGCAATCACCCATCTCACTGCGGATTCCGGCTTGTTGTTGATGGCCATTGGCAAGGGCTTCGTGCACGCTTTTTTCGTTGCTGGCATGTTTTGGCCACCAGAGTTCAGAGGAGTGGTTACCTGACTCTCTCATCTCATGAGCGTTATGTCAGATTGCATAACTACACATCATGGGCTAATACTGCAAAAGTACAGTATGTTATGGAAAGTTAATAGGAAGGGTTTTGAAAAAAATTATCACTTATTATACCCTTGCAGGGTATTATAATTTTTGGAATATATTTAGCTGACAACACTTTTTACTTCTGATTCCTAGTTTACATAGTTAGGAGCTCTAAATTATAAGTCTGGATTAAGAACGTCTTTGAAGTATACGCATACGTTTCGGAGCACATTCGGTGTTTTCTGGGAACCGACTATCTGCAACAGAGATCAAAATACTAGTGCTTTTGTTTATTTTAAAGAATTTAATGTAAATGAAACTAGATCGTGTTATTTTAAAGTGGAATTTCTGACTTTAGAGTATGCTATTTGAATAGCCATAGTAGAATCGGAATAAACGTTTTCCTAAGGATATATCGCTTTGGTATTTCGCTCTTTACAATCGTTAGCTGGATTGAAGGCGTGTGTATTTATATAGTATTTGCCTAGTTATATATTATATTATTATTTTATATAGACACTAAAATCGTTCCGTAACCATCCCGTTCGAGTCTTGAACAATGGTTTCGAAATTCGAACTAAGACGATCAGTTCTGATAAGAATGAAACCCATACATTTTTAAAATCAGAAAATGACTTCTTTGTGGGAACGCTCCTTAGGATTTTTACATGTATTCTTCGGCTTTAATCGGTGCGTCTAACGTTGTCACCTGAGATGAAATCTAAACTATTAAGCTAAATTATTAAGCTAAAAAAAGAACAAAATACTATCAAATCATGTCACAATTAAGCAAGGTATTTAGAAAAATTTTTTCCTTTAGTAAGCAATATTCAATTCAATATTCAAGAGTTGTGATTTGCAGCCCACACCATGCAATGTAACTAATTCAAATAGACGGCCAAGATGAACATTAAAAACTTCACGTTAAGACCCGGCCAAGCATTAATAACAATGCCAAAGCCAAACAAAGTCAAGAAAGTACACACACGTATCGCTAAAAGGGGTTAAAGGAGGTTGGTGGGCGTGTTCGGTAGACAAGTGCAAGGGTGACATTTAACGGTAATTTCCTGCAACGATTTTTGTTTCGCTCAAGTTTGCCAGATAAGCGCCACGGAGTCGTCCAAACGACAGGGAATGGAACGGAAAGTATCCGAGGCACTTCCCTAATTACACATGGTGTGTATATAAATGCCGCCTGTGCGTAGGATGGTGTTGTGCGGCGCGGCTGCAGCAACTAATTTCACATGCAGCACGGGCCAAGGCATCAAAATCCTACTAATGTCGCGCCAGCGAAGAACAACTCCCAACTTCTGGGGGACAGGACAAGAGGCGAGGCAGGACAGGACTTACGTACCAATTACATACATGAGCAGAGGCAGAGGCTGGGGCGTTAGGGTATTCCTCGGCAGTGTTGTCAAATCAAAGAGAGGTTTTTGAATTTAAATTAAACGTTACCCTTTATACTTTTATATTCTATATTATGGATATACTTAACAAAATTGGTAAGGAAATTCTAAACTTTTATTAATAAATCATAAAAATCATTCTTAACAGACTATAGTCTTAAATTGATTAGGCAATCCTCGGGTTTGACCAAGCTCTCTTCCGCCTACAAAAAATAATGAAAGCAATAACTAAGCTATAACAGTTACTTTCGGCTTAAAAATTGTTATTAATTTATTAATCAGAGCGGTTGCTAAAAATATAGTCTCTGTGTATATTGAATCCTGCAACACCCACTGTTGGCAACACAAATGGTTGACGCTCAGCGTGTACCTAGCAACATTTCTCTTTATATGTGGTTCACCAACATGCTCCTAGCAACATTTTAAATTCATTTTTCAACATTTTCTTCTGCCCAACTAAAGTTTCTTGTTCTTTAAATTTTTTGTCGTAATTTTTTGTTTTTTTTTTTTATTAAAAATGTCCAATATCTTAAAAGTATTTTATAAAAGTTTCACATCGATCATAGCGATGTTGACTGAACTATGCGTAGTTGAACGGAGGTCTTTTGGTGTTTAATGTATCCGCTCTTCTGAACAGTTTCCTTTTGAATGTCGGTACACAATAACTCAAAATATACCAGACCCATCGTTTTGAAATTTGGCACATAGTTTTTTAACTAATTCTAGTTTTAATTTTAATATTTTTTAATTTAACAAAGTGAATAAATTTGTAGTTAAAATTCGGGGTTTTTACTTTTCTATAAAAAGTCGAGAACTAAATTTAAAAATAAACACGCCACTTGAGTACCTCGGGACACTTGTCTTTTAACTAATGCATCATATTTTTTTGATATCCGATGATCCTGACCCAGTTAGAATCTATAGCGCAAACAAACTTTTTTTGATGGGACAAGGGAGATTCCCTATAACAAATATTGTCTTTTAATATGGTATTTAATTAATGAAACTGACTTCAGTCGTTTCGAAAGAAAAATGTTTTGAAAAGTACATTTGCACCCACAATGGGTGCTTTGGGTACTCACAATCTTCTAGACTAGACTGTAGCTTTACTACTTATTTATGTTTCCAGAAAAATTCCACAAATGTCAGCTTTCCCAAGGCTTCTTTCTTGTTGAAGTCGATCGTTGTAAAAGCGAACCTATTAAAAGTTCCTCGTGCAGTACAAAGCTTTGGATACCAAAACGCAAACTTGACTTCTTTTAATACTGAATATGTTTTTAAGATACTGTACATAGAACAGCTAATAGAATACCCCTGATAATCGTGGTAGAAACCGCTTTTTCGGGAATCACGCCAAGTTGGCAGCCCTGGTGTGCGCACACATCCCGGTGACTGACACCGGAAGCAGTCTGCAAGGGGCTGACTTGACTAACACCCCACGGCAGGGAAGAAGTTTGCGCCCAAAAGACAAGACAAGACAAGAAAGACGCTGTCATAAATATTTATGCGAGTTTTGGGAACAACAATGCGAGCGCACCAAGGCAAACATTCAGCTGCTCCAAACTACACATGCGATTGTCTAAGACAGCCACAGACAGGAGTCCTTCTTGGGAGCTTAAGCCCCACCCCTTATACCCTACCCCTTACCTCCGCGCATCCTCGTGCAGCTGACAATGAGCAGCAGCAGGATACACTTTGCACCTGCCACACCCGCAACATGTTAGCTCAGCATTTTCTTGGCGAAAAACGGGGAGGAGCTTCCGCAGAGGGTACGCTCCTCTAATGGATGGCGTGCAAAAGTTGACACAACACCCGACAGGGCCAACAGCGTCGTCTCGTGGCCTGCAGCAGCTGCACTCATCCCTGCGCCTCGGCATCCCTTTCAGAAGGGTGTTGATGACAACTAAACCTCAGCCCATCCCCCATTCAAAATTGGCGGTAAAAAGGGCAAAGTTTTCTTCGCAAGGCGTTTCGTTTTCGTCAACAAATCGGAAACGAAGCTGCTGCCAGGAGATCCCAGGATATGTCCTCTTCTAAACTTCTTTTATCATCGAAGACATTCGTGTGAATTTACTTCTTATTTCGTTTCAAGCGGAATCTGAATATCAATGTATTCTTAAGGATTATCTTACATGGGAATTAAAAAGCGTTTACTTACCGATAATTGGAATATTAATTGGAATATGCTAAAACCATTCAATATTCTTAAGATCTTTTTTGTTCCAATAAGTTAAGTAAAACCATATAGGTTCAGTGTTAAATTATGCAATATATTTTTTAAACATAATCGCATTATTTTATATAAATCGAATCTCTGACACCTGCCTCGTATTAACCCAAGCCGCCTTGTATTCAATTCAGGAGTAGTGCTGCCTGGTCTGGACTTTGCTGAGAGACAAACTTATTAGCGAGACAGACGGTTATGGCTAAGTAAAATCAAGAACCTGCCGGAGAAGAGAGCAGTGCGGAGAATGAATTTACGGAAATAAAAGTTAATGTTGAATGTGAAAATACAACTGGGAACTAGGGAAAACGAACCAGGCGCGAGATAATGTTGTTGCTGGCATTGTGCTGTTGTTGCATCTAATTCGCTTTGCTTTCTTTCAGCGTTATGTTACTGTTCCTTGCCACCATTATCCTGGGCAACAGGAGCCACAGAAACAAGAACAATTTACGGCAAACTCCTTCAGGTGAAATGGCATCCTTTTGTCAAGACCTGCAATACCTTCAAGGAGCTGCTTGCCAACCATCCGGCTCTGTCCCCTATGCATCCTTCCTCAGCTCGTCACCCTGTTCGCTTGGTCGCTGTCGTTGTCATTGTCGTTCCTATTCAAGCTCTATACAAAGTGACGTTTCACATATCAACGACGCCCACTCTTCGCCCCTGTCCTTTCCTGCTCTTCTTCTTCGAGTTCGCTATGGCATCATTAGAAATGCATGACACTGTCGCCGCACCACCACCACCCTCACCCCCGAAATCGGGTGTTCGGTGTTTGTCTCGCAACGGGAATTTAGATTCAAGATTGAAACTTTGCTAATGTCGCGCATTATTAAGAAGAATCCTTTGCTGCCTTGAATACGATAAGAGCTGTGGAAATTACCTAAGCTCTGGGATAAGCCGGAGCTACGGATTTTGAATATTTGTAAAACATAAGACAACACCGGTACACAGACACATTTTGGTGGTATATAAACGGTAACTCTTACCGGACAGTAAAAACTATAATATATACATTTTATTCCCTAAGAGAACGAATTCTTTCTGGCCCAAATATTTTAAATTGTTATAAAACTAAATTATACTTTTGGAATTGCTAGTAGCCAATGCACCTATGGAAAAAGGCCTCTTATAAGCTAACAGAAAGGCTAAATGTCTGAGTTACATCGCAATGTGTCGGTGCATCTTCAGAATAGAGACTTCAGTCCCCAAAGGGTTCTTCCCACCAATAAACTCGTCAGAGCCTATAAAGCTGAATATTGTTAGTTTTCACGTTGTTCAAATTAATGATTGTGAAAAATATGCGGTTTTCTCTTTCATTTAAAATACGAAATGAAGTCATGCCTTCAAAGTAATAATTGTTAAAAGCATTCAAAGTCTCTATATTGAACATGTGCTCTTCTTACTCCTTAAATAAAATCTTAAAGCCTGATTAACAATAAGCTGTCCTGCCTCATTTAAACCGAAACGTTCCTTAGCCACTGTGAAAATGTCCTAAAATAAAAAGATCCCTCTCTCTTTCTCAGCTGTTTCGATTAATTAGCATCCGTAATTGATGTACCGAAAAGTTTTGCCTAGGGGAGTTTGCATTTGCATTTTGCGGGTCTCTTTGACTGAAACGCTGCTGCCGGACATTCGTGGACATGGCTCGCAACCGGTCAGGTTGGATCTTTAGTTTGGATTCGGTTGTGGACGTGCCTCGTGTCATTGCCGTTCCTGAAACGTGACTTTGCTACGAATTTCGTTTGCATTGATTTAATGTAATTAAAAAATTTAGGAGTTCAACAAAAAAAGTTTCGTGAAGGGGGAGCGCGGTGCCTTAATAAAGTGACCGACAGAGACATACATTTATATACCCCTGCAGGGTATTATAATATTGACCAGAGCTTGCAATGTAATGAAGAAGTCATTTTCCGAAAATAAAAAAAAAAAAAATAATAAAAAAAAACATATAGTTGTCGAAAGCTGTGAATGTAAAACTATCACTGCAAATATGTAATAGGTTATTTAATAAAAGTTGACATTACTAATACTATAATTGCAAACTGAAAGGGTATTCAGACCGCCGAACTACGGAAATTAGCTCCCTTTCTTGTTTAATTTTTATTTAAAATTTCGAACTTTTTCAGGCATTCCCTTAAACTGCACGAGCTGAGTCACACTGAGGGAGCAGAGCGAAGCTTCCGCTGCCACTTTCCAGACTGTTCCTATGCGGGTTTATACCAAGAAAACCTCAAAACGCACCTCATCTCGCACTCCCAGGGTAGGCACAAGTGTGAACGGGAAAACTGCAGCTACGTGGGAAAAAGCAGCCTCCATCTGAAGAGGTAAGTGATTATTTCTAAGCAGATTCTGGTTGTATACTTTTGACGAATTTGGTATTCATGTTCTGAGCCTGAAGAACTTATTTGCAGTAGTCCTTACTGAACTCGTAAAAAATTGGAAATCTCGGATTTTGACCTCAACACTTTATAATTTGAACACACTTTTTTTCAAAAAAACGGAAGTGTTTTTGAGGTCGACCAATTCAATCGCAAATTTTCATTTCTAAACTTTTGTCCACTGATGCACTTGAAAATGTCTATGAGTCTTTTCAAAAATGACTTGTTTTTCAATTTTAAGTAAATTCGCAAAGGGCATTAAAGGAAGGGGTAATACAAACCAACATTTTACCGTTATTTAACTTTCAACTTCAAAATTTATCAATGGCAACACTTTTTAATGTTTCATATTACAAAAAAAGATTCTTCTGGATAAATGCCATAACGCACAGGAACATATCATGTATAAACTTTGAAGTAACTTAAAGGGACCGTTAATAAGGATTATAAATTATTTCCTAAGTTTTACAAATATTTCACTTAAAAAAGCCGCATAAAAAACGAATTACACAATCGGGTACTATTTGAATGATCTACCAAGAAACGCAATGGCATGTAAACTTCTGTATTTTAATCAGGCACCGTAATCATTATAAGTTATATTATAAAAATTAAATGGTAATGTTTATGTATAAAATTTGTTATTTTATTTTTAAAGATAATCATTAGATTTGAGTAAAAAAATAAAATAT
>JAEIIL010023354.1:0-41725 GCA_018905715.1 Drosophila lini
ACATTATTTTTCAGGGAAGACATTTCATTTTGAATTAATTTTCCTATATATAATTAGTGATTAAGAATAGTCGTCCTATCTCAATAGAAAGAAGAATATCTCTAAAAGACTAGGCTGCGTAGAAGAGGACATACATAAGACGGACAAGCATGACTGAATCAACTCGTCTGTTGATGTTGTTAGGTCGACTAAGATGTAAAATACCCTTTGCAAGAGCGTAGAGATAAATATGGATTATAACTATTAATATTAAATTGTAATTACCAGTGAGAATTTCTTTCAAAGTATTTTATTAAAGTTTCAAATATACAGTGGGAACATTGCTTACTTAGTCAGTGCTCCGTACATTCAATGGCAAATTAATTTACTCCTTTATCAGCTTGCATATATTTTTATTCAATTAGTCGACTTTCAGTCCACTGTCTTCGTACCTCCCGACCTCCGTCAATTGATTTCAAGTTTTAATTTATGCAAATTGTTGCTTTTGTTGTCCTTGTTGCTGTTATTTTTACATGTGTGCTTGTCTCTGCCCCGTGCTCCTGTCAGACTCCCGCCTCTCTCTGCTCCCTTGTTTGTGTGTTAATGTTTGCCTTAGACGAATTTAAATTCTCTGTCTCATCCAGGCCCCAGGACCCCACCGTTCACCACAGTCCCTCCCCCTAGAGGGGGCACACGCAATCAATTGCAGCCCCTTTTCTCCGTTCGCTTCGTTGCCATCGATAAGGATAATGGAAAATTTATTAGTTTAATTGAATTTCTAAGGCGGAAGTTTTACGTTTACGTAATGATATCGTCCTCGTCCTCGTCCTTTCGCATCCTTTCACATGCCAGGACACAGACTCAGCTCCCTGCTCCTGATGGTGGCAGCAGTGGTTTGTAAACATTGTCTCCACCCACTACCGCTCTCCCTCGTTGAGCGTGTGTGCTCTGCACTCGCTTTTAGTTTGGGGTTTGGCCTGGTCCGATAATTTATTAATGAATGCTTTCGCCTGCCTCTTTTTTGGCCCCTGCCTAGCAGCCGATGACGCTTAGATTGCCACAAGTGGAGGAAATAGTCCCCTGAATTTGGTTTTATTAGCAAATCGGGGGTTATCGAACGATTCCGACCGCGCAAATATCTGAGAACGGCGAGAACATTCGAATCAATCAGACAAATACCCACAGTCCACTGTGAAATGTGCTCCTTAATATACAACACTTATGGTTTTAAGGTTTAAAAACTCTTAAAAATAACTAAAACTAACATGGCGTAGAATTGGTATCTAATTGTAGCATAGATAATATTTAATAGAACCTATAAGCTACCTTCTGGCTTGGTATGACTCTTCAACAGAATTCATTAAATGCATCCTTTAAATAGTTTGTTTCTTATTATCTTATAAAGTGTATCCCAATTCTTCAGACGCGTGCTTGATTATTCATTCTCCAAAATATATACGTTCAGCCTTTTGAGCCCGTGTCGGCCTCGCCCCTTTCCGCTAGAATCCTAATTTCCGGTTCGCTCAAAGCCAGGCTATAGGCCAGCTCCTCTTTATCGAATTTTAAAGGCACCACGTTTATAAGACGAAACGAGAACAGCAGCAGAAACAAATGACTGTGTCTGAGGGGGTTGCATTTGGAGATGGAGGGGGAGCTCTGGCCACACCAATGGAAGGGGATTGCACACATATAGGTGGGCGGGGGGCACTGATGGACGGATAGCAGCTAAAACAAAACACTTGGCAGAAATGGCTAGCAAAGCCACCAGAACAGAGCTGACAGAGTGACCTGCAGCACTGTTTGGGACTGGGACTGGGACTGGGACTGGGAAAGGGGGCCACGGCAAAGGGCAACTGCATGGCAAACGGGAGCTGGCCAAGTGGCAACCCCTTCGCTACCCTCAAGTGGTCAAAAGTGGCGCCGGAGCGCAAATGGCAAAAGCCAAAATGATGAAAGTGCTGGGCTCCCCTCCTGCCATCGCACCATCGTTCCAGCGCCCTCGATGTTGTCGTCGTCGATGTGGAGCGCACATCAAAGGTGCAACCTGGGCTGCAGGGCTTTGGATTGGCACTCGAAGGGCTTGGGTCACCGCGTGGTGGATGGTGGAAGGTTAAAGGTGACGGGTGGCGGCTGGCGCTGGAGTGCAGCTCCTGGTGTGCCACTTTGCATAAATGACGGGGGACGAAATGCAGAGCAGAAATGAAAATAATAAACTAGAAATACGCATGTGGAGGGGGACGCCGCGCGATCGATGGACGGGGCTCCCTCCGTGACCTTTGTGCGCCTTTTAATGTGGTTTGCCCGGCAGACACCCCTGCAATTTGCAATTAATCAGCAAACAGGCAAACACAGCTCCGGCTGCATTAACTCCGGCCAAGACAGATACTGTTGCACTTGCATACTTTCCGGTGCGGCGCATTGATAGAAGCCCAATGGCGCGGGCCCATAAATTAACTCAAGCTAAAGTCCGAGGGGGTTAATATTGTAAAGTATTTTAATAGCCACCCTATCATGCGGACAGTGTGAGAGCTTTAATTTATTTCACATTCGCCAGCTCCCAAAATGTTACTTCTACGGCAACTGCATTAGAGTCAGCCCAATGAATAATGAAAGTGTGGCAGGAAGAGACTGGATGTATGCTGCTTTAAGCGAGACTTGGCAGGCACCCTTCGGAGTCGTAAAATGAATTTTAAGCGAAATACGAATTGCGGCAAACTCCGTTCGAAGGGAATATAATTCAAAAAAAATAATAAATGACAATTTTATGGGGTGGGCCCTCCTCCTCCCTCCAGGCTTCGTCTGGGCCGCCCCTGTAGGTGTTGTCTACTTATAAGAGGATGCCACCCCAAATCCACTGCCAGAGCCGGCTCCATTCTCGTCTGAGGAGCCGGCTCGAGCTCATGTGTGGAATCTTGTTGCCAAAAGGCAAGCCGAGAAAATAAGTCATTAAAATGCGGATTACCAAAAGCGTTGAAGTGGATTTTGCATGTTATTTGCGCGGTGCGGTGCAGACTTTAGACTCTGTTAGGTTGGTATTCGGTGGGTCCCGTCACTGGAGCTCACCCAGCTGACTGACAGAGGCCCCGGCAGGCACAAGAACAACGAAAGGATCCGCTAAGCCCTCTGTCTCTGGCCTCGCATCTGCCTCCCGCTCTGACAGCTAGGCGGCAGGAGATGGGGTCTCGGATTGGAAGAAGCTAGAGTGGAAGCGGGAGTTTGGGCAGAGGAGAAGGTGGAGGTGGAGTAAGGCTAAAGCAAATGGACGCGGTACAAAGTAGTCTCTCCAGCAGAGAGACAAGCGAAACATTTATTAATGATCCTTCTTAAGATTTTGGGTGGCAAGCCGACATAATTCACCGCGCCCATAAAGTGAGTAAACTCTGAGCAGATATAGTTACATATATGCCAACGTGAGTGAGGAAAGTGATCTGTAGAACGGAAGATATTGATTATTACAGGCCCTCACGTGTGTTTTACCTGATTCGTTCCCCATCTAACCCTATAAGCACTTCATAATTCTTCATTTAAGCCTCACAAGCAGCCGACGTCGAACCCTCGTTACCCAGAGTGGACCGAGTCATAGCTCAGCTCGCCAGCAATCCGAAGAACGCCTTTAAATGCCAATTAATTTTGGAGCGCGGCAAACTGTCACGCTCCTCCTGTCCCAGCGGATTCTCGCGAGAAATTCCGAGAATACTCGAGACACACTTTCCAGCCCCTCGCTGTGATTGTTTTTTATGTGGATTATTTTTGCATATATGTACATACATATGTGTCTCATATACGGCTTCGTATTTCTTTGATTTTAATTTTTAATATCAAAAGCGTAAAATACATAAAAAAAGAGCCGCCGCTGGCCAGCGGTTTGTTAGGGGTTTTGTTTACGATCTTTTAAGCCTGGTTTATGACGCCGACTCGATCGATTCATCCGCCAAAATTTTTATTTTTATTTGCCACAGAATTAGCAATTAATTTCCTGACAAGGCCCAGACCTGGATGTGAGGCCGCGAAGGCGGGCCTGATGACTAAGCCCAAGATGGTGAGAGGGAATATGAGTGGGAACCAAAGCGCTCAGCCTCTGTCAGGTGCATTCCACCGAGAGCAAGATGGGTCAAGCACACCAAGGGAAACTCAGCATCAAATGCAATCTTCGATCCCTTGCTTGCACTTCATAAATTTAAGAAAATCTTGTAGGTTAATCTGGATATGAAAGCTAATTTTTATGGCGTCCACAGTGTTGCAGTGTGACTTTTTCAGCCGGAGACTCTTCCCCCAGCTTTCAGCACCGGGCCTAATCCCCATTTAACATGCATGCGCAAATGTGTCGCGCCCTAAAGACGCCATAAATTTTCATTTTCAATAAAAATAACGAGGAAATGTATAATTTTTCTTCTTGCCAGTGCAAGTGCGTAGAACAAAGCCAGCCGGATCCGATGGGGAAGTGGTGCTTGGATGGTCGGGGAGTCGTGAAATGCGTTCAATAAATTTTGCAGTCAAATCCGCAACAGCGTCCAGGAGGCCGAGGGAGAATCTGGTGCCCTGAGTTCGCAACCGGCGACAGTTATTCGCGCATTATTTTTTGCCAGCGCTTTGCGATTTTAATGCGAAAACATTTCCACATAAGCGATTTTTCACGTAAATCAAAAGCCGGCTCGATGATGGGGCTGGGATTGGGGCTGGAGATGGGGCTGCTCATGGGTCCCGCCGGCGGCATGTGTCGCATGTGGCCACTCCTCAGTCCACCCCGCAGGCAACCCGAAGATTAATTCATTCGCTTTTTGCTCGAGTGCAAATTACAAAATTACTTCATTTCCTTTAGGCATTTCTCAATTTCTGCTGAACTCCAGCAGTCGCCAGTCGCTGGGCTTCCCCGCCGCCCGCCCGGATAGACGCTTTTGTTTTCACGTGAATTTAAATTTATAAATATTTAAGTATTATGATAGACGAGATGGGACAGCTGCTCGTCTCGTCTGCAGGCTGCTGGGCAAACAGAATCGAGAACCAGACCTAGACCCAGACCCAGGCCCAGGCCGGGACGCAGACAGAACCACAGGCATAGCTATAGGTGTAGTACAGCCGTAGCTGTAGTCGACTGTAGTCGTGGCCAGACACAGCCGAGCCTCGGCCTCGGCCTCGGCATGATAAAAATGAATCTTTGATGTCATTTGGGTTTTTGTATGGAAATTTGTTTTAATGAAAAAAGGGCACAGCAACTACGGCGGTTTGTGTGCTGCTTTTGTTAATGAAATTTGTTTGGGCCACGGCAGAGGGGGGATTGGAGTACACTGCAGAGTTCCCTTTATTTGCCAAAAATATTAAATGCTTTAATAAAACATGATGCTGCCGTGGGGAGGAAAGTTGTTTGCGGTCTGGCACAGACACCACGTAGCTGCCAAGCGCGTTAAGATCTGAAAAGTTTGGCCAAAAGTTGACTCTAAATGATTGTTCAATTAAATATCCAACACCCCGGCGATTGCTCCACTTGAATCTCATCCAATGAACTTCAAAATAGTGCCCGGAGAATGGAGGCTCCTATAATAGGCACATCAATCAGTTGGGAGTACCCATAAAGCACCGGAGCCCGAGTGAAAATAAAACATATATGCTGTTGGAGGAGTTGGAGATGGATCAGTCCCTCGTTTCTTTCCTTTTGAAGTGCCAGCCACAAGCCACACGGCAGTGCATATGTGGTGAGAACGTCTGTGCAGCTACAAGATACAAGACATAAAGAGCGAAGAGCCCGCTCTGATCTGCTCCACTGACGGAATAGTCCCGCGCTTAATTGTTAAGACAAATCATACGCTAATGGCCATAAAGCGAAGTGAGCGCAGCACCGCACATCCATGCGATGCGCGAACGCGAAACGTGTGCGCCGTAAAAAGCAATTCAAGAGCCTCCTCCCCGCCCACACTCCCGGCTCCACAGTCCTCCCCAGTCTTCAGTCGTCGGTGCAGCAGCCCACTCCGGTCTCTGGAGCTCACATTAAAAATTAAATAAACAATTTGCTGCAGTTTCATTGGAAAATGTGTGATTAAATGCGGTTCGTTTTGAGAAGTTTGCCCCCGCTTTTATGGCCTTCTGCCCCTCAAAAACTTGTACTTTGTCTTAGTACTTTTCCTGCTTGTTTTCCCAGATGAAAATTGTGTGTTTGGGATGCTTTTCAGATCGGTTTTGGGCCATCAATTTTATTGCAAGCGGATGTGTTATGGGTTCCCAGTACCGCCTGACTGGTTCGGCCTGTGTCCGGAAAAAGGGCGGGGAGGCTGAGAGGGCCGAGGCATCCACCCACTTAGCACCTCCACTTATCTTTGGCATGACTTTCCCAAGCAATTTCCCCGCACTGGCTTTAAATTAATACCCAGCCACAATTTAAGCAAATCATCCTGTCAATGGCCACTATTAATTGGCTGAGCGAGTAAGCGCAGAGAAATCGTGGCCGCAGGATACGATTTTCCAATGGCATCTCCCCGATCTAGGAATACAGCGAAATCAAAGTTAATGCAAGTGCCAATCGACAGGCTGCACTCCCTCCTCCAGCCTGTCAATCAGCCTGAGCTTGAGCTGGAGTGCAACCCGTTTTTAGGTTTCTCTTTTCTCTCTGAAGTCGTAACTCTCGGAAATTTGTTTCCGCATTTGGTCCTGAAAGTGGCAGAGAGTCCCCTGGTGCGTTACCAATTTTAAAGTTGGCATTCCTGGCCCAGGCCGCCCTTTGCTGCAATTACCAAACCACACAACAGTCGTTCAATGGCAGAATAAAAACGACTTAAAAATAGACAAGGGAACAAGACAGAACGCTCAACGGTGGACGGATGGGAGGGAAGAGCGAGCGGCGACGGGAAATTGTCGAATGCTGCTGCAGATACCTCATCCTCATCCCCATCCCCGCTTCCAACGCCTCCTGGCTGTTGGCTGGCTGACTGGCTGGCTGGCTTCAATTTCGAGACAATCGCAAATTGACAATCAAAGTCTTCAAAGACAGTGAAAACTGCTGCGGCGAACAACAGCCGAAAAGCATCTGAAAAGAGTCAGCCCGGCATCTTTCCATTCGACGTGCACATGTGTCTGCGTCGCAAGAGCATTTGATTTAAATTGAGTTTGCGAAATTTCGTTGATTTGATTGAAGCAACTAAACTTGCACCAAGCGGAACCAACTACGAAACAAGCCGGCATTGCGGGACTGGGAAAAGTCTTGGGGGATCGGATCGTATACATAGGTGCCTGGTGGTCCCTGTTGAGGGATCCTTTTGAGTGCAGTGCCTACTTGGGAGAAAATCTTTTTATCCTTTAAGCAATCAATAACGCCTTCAAGTAATACCTGACCCATCACTCCAAAACAAAATGAAAGACGTTTTACACCCTCTTGCTCCTTCAAATGAGACTGCAAAAGTGAATTAAAAAACTTGGCCAGCCTTTAAGGACCTCTTCAGTTTTCATTCCTTAACGTACATGCTAATCTACTGCTTCTCCAGATAGCCAGAAGGGGAGTTCTTTAAGACCCATTCGAGCTGCTCTTGGGTTGTCCGTACAGCGATTTTGTCACCTCGATGAGCGGGCCGCGTCATATCATCGCTATTATCGTTTTATTGTTATCCAGATTCGAGTCCAAGGAGCTGAGCCGGAGCTCGTGGGCAATCTGGCACCCACATGCTGCGCCACTCCAGCGAAGTAAACGACGCGGCGAGTGGCTCATTAAGTCGTAAAAACGCTTTAATCGCCGCCGTCTCCGTCTCCATCTCTATCTGCGGGCAAGGCTCGCTTGCGAATCCATAAAGAGTTAATAAAAAAACACAAAATCACGGCGTTCTCCGACAACGGCTGTAAAAATAAAGAAATTTATATTCGTAACTTCTACTTCCACCTCAAATCCCGACCCGGCTCCTCTCGCTCAGAGCGCGTCGCTGCTCTGGTTTTATATTTAAAGCCTTCAGAGACACTTCATTGCCCATTGAATGGGGAGAACACATCCGCCACTTGTCCGTTGTCTGGTGTAATATGAAATGTCTCATTATCATTTGTCGGTTTGTTTATTTTCGGATGTCGCTCTTCGGAGGGGACCCCCGACTGGTCGGATTCTGCAGGATGGGTCGAGGCCACACACAACAGGCCAGCGTGTTCGGTCGAAACTGTGTAGAACATATACGCTGCCATTTAATAGCTGTTAACATAAACTTGAACTTGTCGACAAGCCAAGAAAAAGCTCTACATCAGAAACCGATTTAAAGCGCGGAGGAGTGCCTCCAACCAACAAAACCTTTCAGATTCAGTTTCCATTTCAATCCGCCTATATAAATTATTGCAACACGATTTCATTTCGACTGGCACGCCCCGAAGGGCCATCTTAAGGCTGCGGATTCGTTCGATTCGGTCCCTGGAATGCTGCGACTCTTATGCTCTTTGCATGCCGGTGTTTCAAGGTGCGTTGCGCTTACCTTTCCTGTGCGGAACCGTCTTTGCTTTCCAGCTGGTAGTTGGTATTGTCTGGACTCGTTGTCTAGACTCCTGGCATCCATGTCAATGATTTTGCCAAAAATGTAATTTTTATTGTTTTCTGTGCGTTTCTGGGATTCAATGATAGTTTGTGGCTCGCGGACTTTCAAAGGAAAACTCGGGGAATGGTCAGATCAGAATGTTGCGTGCGCAGAACGTGTCTAGCTGAGATTCCTCCAAGAGAGTTTATTACGACTTTGGCCAAGAGCTCCGGACATGCATCACCTCCTCGGACGATGCTCCGAAGCGCGCCCATCTAATCGCTACCTAGGCAGACACACATGTTCCAATGGGGCACCCAGGCAATCAACTGGCGACCCCAGAAGACATTCCCATCTCTGCCCACACTCTGCGACCGGTTCGGGGCCACGACTCTGGGACTCAGCAAGTGGAGGCAGGCAGCGAAGAGGCTCCGGTACCTGGGAGCCTCAGAGCTGGCCGCAGAATAAAGATCTCATCAAGTGCAACATGCATCGTGCGTTGGCAAACGTCCCGCAGCCTCTCCTTCGCGGGTTATTTGTGTTGTCCTTTCGGACTTATCTGCGGCCTTTAATTTATTAATATTCCACTCGATTCCCCGTCCACCATGGGTCCCTCCCTCCACCATCTCGGCGCACTCTGGCTGGCTACATTTTTCAATTTGCGATCTTTGAACCGCAGACAATGAATTCTTTATAGCTTAACCTTGCCTGCCACTTCGGGCGAGTAGCAAGCTTTTTCCTCTAGCCCTTCTGAGACTCTTTGGCGAAGGTGAATGGGCTTCGCAGAGGTGCCGCCAGAATGTGGAGGATCCATCTTATACGTCTGCGATTTCCTGTTCATAATAACGGTTCCCTCGTCGCAGCTGATCGGGGCATCTTCCTAGACACAGTGTTCCACTGACGACCCATATTGAGAGAGGTTTATTGAAATTGAATCTGATAGCCACCAGAGTAAGCATTGCCAAACACGAACTGGCAATGAACTTCTACCCCCAAAATGATAATAGACTTTTTCAGAGCTCATTCAGTGACTCTTTGAGCCAGTATGAAACTCTAATGTTGCACGAGAGAGTGCCAAAAAAGTAAGCGCGAAAAGAGGCACAAATCTTCCCATAGCATTGAGAAGCGATGGTCAAAGCGATCACGATGCTGAGCGGAGCTCTAAATTTATTGATCATGATTACTGGAACGCCGCACAAGTCGTGGAGAGCACGAAGAAGATGCCCCTGCTCCCTGAACCAAGTCAGCCCGGGGGCCACTCCGTCGCATCAGAACAACCTGTCTGCCCCTGCATTCATGCTGCGACCTGGCAGTAATGTGAGAATACATGTATCCTGTCCTATATTATTAATTGATCCTCTATATCTACAGAAGAAATTGAAATCAGACTCCATATAAAATATAATGAAGTAAAATTCAATAAAAAATCAAAATTGGAAGAGACACTCAAACTTCCGCTTTCCTTTAGGCACTTCGGAATTTAACATAGTAAATATGTTGTATTAATAAGATAAATAAAGATCAATCATATTAAGACAAATTTCGGAGGCTATGAAACTCTTGAAAAAAATCCTTTGGCGTAACGCATCTTAAGGCTTAAAACATCTTTGACCAAAAGGTGCCACCAAGTCTGGTCTCTGCAGTTTAAGGCAGACAATGTCTCTGCTTGTCCTCTGATTCTGCCCTGTGCAAGTTGAAAGAAAATCGGAAATTCATAAATAAATATGGCTTTTTATTGATAAGTCAATGTGAAGTGCAGCCTTAGCAGCACTCAGCAGGCAGTTGCCTGACTCCCAGGTCAGTGTCACTGCGCCAAGCAGTGTTGGGATCGAGATGAGGTTAACAGTAACTATTTTTAATTAAATGCAAGTTGACAATAGCAGGAATTATTAGAGTCTGGGGAAGCTCCCGTAGATTTGCGAAACTGCCGAATGAACGAGTGGGAGCTCTCTTTCCGCTGACTCACTCACCATCACAAGCCACATCAAAGCGAGTCGTCAACTGTTTTACGACTTTTCCTCGAACAATCCCAGCCATCGGCAACTAAGCGGCGACAGTCCAAATATTTACGTTCGAAAATATCTCAAACAGCAGACCATTTAATGGATTATTAGACGACTGGCCGGACAAAAGCCGCTTTTGTTGCGTTTAGCCCCATTTGAATCGAAACTGTTTTTTAATTCCGGACCATAAAGCGGCAGGGGGATCTGTGTTTATGAGTAATCTCTTCGGACAGTTCGACAGACGGACAGATCAATAATGAACTCTTTACATCATCTGCGCTGTTTATTCAGTAATAAACATCCAAACCTTGGCACTTGGAGCGTCAATCGGGGATTTGCCGGGGTGACAAAGCCCTGTCCGGGGCTTGACACTTTTCCGACCGTATGCTAATCTGGCTAGCGGTCTGGGGAAAATCAATCAATGCCCATGGAGGCATCAAAAACAGCTCTATAGAGGCGAGAAGTTGTGTAATCTGATAGGGCTTAGCGGCTGGAAGAGACCCGGGTTCGATTGCGTAATCGGGAAATAATGGAGTCGGAAACGAAAGTGACGGACGTCAAGGTGGGAAGTTAGCCAAGTTATGCCGAGCCGGCTGTCTTTCCTCTTCCACTGGGGCATCCTTGGCATAATCTCATCATCATCGTCAGCAGCCCCACCTGAGTGTGTGGCCGTCCCATGTCGTCATCATAATGCTTGCTTGCTCTCCTGCTCCTGCTCCTGCTAATGAACGCCGCAGACAGCTTTACGTCTTGCCCTGCTCCGTCGTCCAGCTGCAGCTCCAAGTCCATCCGACTCCCACTCCAGCCGGCCGTTTGGCAATTGGATTGCGGTCCAGGCTGCCAACTCAACTTTACGGTCTCAACTTTGCGACTGCGACAACTGCGCAATGCGAAATGCGAAATGCGAAAAATCCCCTACAACCGACACCTCTAGCCTGAGACAGACAAGGTCTTTTATGCAGGTCGGAGGGGGCCACGTCCAAAAAACAAAAGTCAGCGTATAATGAGATTAAAACTTGAACTTTCGGCAAGCCCAGAAAAGTTTCGACAGCCAGGAGCCAAGAGCCAGTATCCCAACCGAATCCGAAGCAGCAGGTAAATCATTTTACGCACCCGCAATCGAAAATGAACTCGGTAACTTTTGCAATATGGCTCTGCCGCCTGAGTTACGGATCCCGACAGGTCACCCATCCGCCCTCCGCCGTCATTGCATTCATTTCTCATTATTGACATTTGGTAAAAAATGCAAGCAAAGTTTCTATTAACATGTTTTCTTATAACTTTTTTGTTAGCGCGAAACACATAAATACCCTCCCCGGCTTGGAGCAAATGGAGTTGCATCTTCAACGTGCGAAATCAGTTATTTATTATAAATCAAGTCGATAATAATTCATCAGTTTAACTGTAAATATGAAAACAATGGTAGTGTGAAAGCTTTGACTATAGTTTAAAAGTAACATTCTAATGAAAGGGTAATTGTAATTCGCCAACGATGGGGAAACTGTTTCTTGTTTTGAATACTTTTTGGCATTATGCCATTAAACAGTTTGAATTGTGTGTTTTGGCTTTTCGGCTGCAAAGTTGCAGCAGACGCAATAAATATAAGCCAGCACACACTCCGCCACTCCTACGTCTCGTCCAGTCATCGTCCTGAACGGAACTGGACGCCACTCGCTGGATTGGCTCCGGACTCCGCTCCAGATTGAGTTCGTGATCTACGAGGCGTAGAGTGGCGCGAAGTGGGGACGTGAAGGGACGTCTAACCAAGCGTGGCCAATAAAACGTCGCCTTTGCATTTGTTTTGATTGTTTATTACTGCGGTAAAGGGACTTGCTCCTGGGAACTCGGCAGGGGCAGACGGTAGCAGGAATCAAAAACAAATGGAGAAACAATGACGCGTAGGGACACAACGCCGGGCAGTATCTGTGTTGAATCAACACGCCACGATGGTCAGCAACCTGGAACTGTCTGTATCCCGACGCGCCCTGCGTCAAATAAACCACTCTTTTCTGGTTTTGGACAGAGAGGACATCGTCTGGTTGTTATTGACACTTAGGTGATCATATGCGAGTTCTGACCCCAAAGCCCTTGAAGCCTTATGAATTCTGACTCATTGACTATCCTGTTTAACTTATTAAGTTGTCACTAATCGCGGTAATCATGGCTGATCTACGTAACAGTCACAAGGAAGATTGCAGTATGTATTTAGCCATATTTTTTTTTCTACCTTCACCTATCCAGGAGAACTCTTGACTCTCGACTAACTTTGTTTGGCGATCCCGAACAAAGGCTTAGGGTCAATTTTTGAATTCCGTCAAAGCCCCAAAAGTTTTGTGTACACATTATGCTAAATTAGTGCGGCTGTATAGGTGTATTTGTGTGCATGACTATCCCCGATTTCCAGGAAAAGCTGGCGGGCTCCACACGCATTATGTATGCCATGCTCCTGCATCGATAAATCAGTCATAGCTGTCAAATGCATATAAATTATATGCAAGAGCCAAAGCTCCACTGTGCACCCCGCACAGTGGACACTGGGCAGTGGGCAGTGGGAGTGCTCTCCACTGGAAAAAATTCGAGAGAAGTCAACACATATTCCAGGAGGGCAGACCTTTCGTCCGCCATCCGTTTTTCCGACTGCACTCGGACTCGATTCTCGATTCGCGGTTCCCTGCTAGCGTCAGAACAATAACAAGCCACGTATTGCATAAATGCAATAAATGCGCACTCGTATGGGGCATGCGGCATAGGAAGAGTGGCGAGATGGTGCCCCTGGGCTCTGCGTGGGTTCGGGCTCCCGATGAGGTGGACGAAAGTCCACGTAGGCGGTTGAGATGAGCGACCTATTAGAACTTGTTGAGTGCCGTGCGAGTGGAGACGGTCGATGAGCGGACGTGGGCCATGGCGAAGTTATGTTAATGGGCAATGACTGTTGGGATTCCGCATTAGATAGGATAATGTGCAGTCCCAGACAGAGCAGAGAGTGCAGCGGATAGCTGGGACATCGAGAGGAGGCGTGAAATCGTTTACGGTAATGTGCCTAGTCTCGAACTATCGCATATGAGAGGCTGGGTGTTTAGTCGGGCTTTAATATATTAATTCGTTTTCTCCCTCGAAGAGCATGTGTGCGCTAAACCAGAGATACCATTTTGAGATACTCCTCCATTCCCAGCTCCATTGACTAATTTACATACACAGCTGACCTTCCATTTGACTTTAATGATGCTGCTCAGGAACAGCGGAGATCATCTACTCCTTGGATCAACTCTTTACTGACACCAAGCGTTGATATGAAAAATAAATGATAAAACACCACTTTCCTTAAATGTTACACAGCAGGGAAAGACACTCTGTCTAACAGACTAACATGATGTAGAGTTTTGTCTAAAAATTATAGGTCCTATAAATACAATTTGATTAAGGTATAACTCAGTAATTCAATACTACAAAACACTCATCACTTTACAATTACATATTTCAATAACAATATGATAAATACCATAAGTAAATAGACCCAAGCATCATGCAATATACCCCAAGGAAGTGTATACAGGGAAAGCCAGTACGCAAAGGGTTCTTTTACGATGATTTGAAATAATGATGCAGCGTGATTCGGCACAAAGTTGTGAATAATAAATCAATGAGGGCAAGCCATGGCATTGTGCGAGTGATTTGGAAAAATATTATGTAAATTATCGTTCACAACGGTCACCAATGTATAGTTTTCTTGCAGCAATTATACTTGACCAAATATTTACGCAACAATTATGATTTGTATCTCAGGAGTAGGGAGCGAGAGGTCTCGAAGGCCAAGTTTAAGAAAGTTGTCCCCCTGAAAATCTATGGATTCACACTAAGGGTCGCCTGTCTCTTCCGTGAAACATCTTTCTTTTTCCCTCCTTGATGGCGGATTCAAGCGCTAAACAGTAGCGGCAGGCGGCAATTGACCGACACGGGAGTGTATGACAGGCGACAATAAGATGCAGCAGGGAATGCTGCATGACGGCAGGAAATATGCAAATGAGGCATGCGACGGGCGTAGGAGGATGCAGCAGGGCTCGCGGATCGGGTTAAAGAAAGTTGCAAGTCGCTTGGTAATTTGTGCCGACTGTCAGAATAATGTAGTCAACTAACCGCCGATTCCCCCGCCTGAATCACTCGAAATGAGCAATTAAATATGCGCAGTCGTGTGTACCACAAAGCGGCACAGTCACCACCAACGACATCGCCATCACCATCACCATCACCGTCCTCATTCTTCATCATCGCGTTCATTGTGATCGGCGCACGAGGCTGACTATTTGGCTTTCTTCAATTCGTTCTGCTGAAGAAGCTGCACTGGCGGCAGACACAGCTGCCTCATGACCCGAATAACAATTGCCCCAAGATCCACAGAGACGGTTTGCCTGGTTGCCTTCGGTGCAAGCCTCTTCCGTCCCGGGGAATGTGCTGGGTCGCGCATTTAGCGATTGTCTTTAGGCTGAGAGAGTCTTCTCCTATTGGTTTTGGGGTTATGGAACGGCTCAGCCTCCGCCTGCCCTTGAATACGCCTTTGTACTAACAGAGTGTTTTCCCTACTCTCTTTCTTTGCAGGTAAGCCAGCGGACCCAAGCCCGAATCTAATACGTCCACACAGAGCAAAAACTTGAGACACAACTGCAAACTAGAAGGTTATAAAACATGTTGACGTTTAACTAAGGTCATCTTCTGTTTAGGTCTAATATAAAAATATATATTTCAAATTCTTTTAGTGATACATACACATATATCTAGCTAGCTTGGTAATGCATTGAAAAAATGGTTTAAAGGAAAACATTTTTAATGCTGGCAAAGTATTGGTCACTAGTTTCTTATCAAATTGTCAATACAATTTTATTGAAAATGAATCAATACTGTACCTTCAGGTATTTAATTTTGACAGTGAAGACCACGACTATCAGCTAGTTTCATGGGACTTTCTGGGAACTCCCTTACCCTGAAGGAAACTGCGTGTGTGATCCGGGGATTGACACGCTTGTTAGCACAAAATCAGTGCTCACCCAGGCGATCTGTGTGACATTGGGAAAATGCCTTAAATTAACCATAACCGGGGTGGGGGGAGTAAGCCCAAGGAAAAGAAAACCATAATTCTCAAGTGTTTATGCGGCCTTTCCCCAGACCCTAATGAGCAATCCAGTATGCTGTCGCAGACTTCATCCAGACGAGCTCAACTGCCTTTGTTCCGGCGAGGAAAAACTTCTGCGGCCCACTGTATGAATGGAAAGTTCGGGAGAAAAACTCCGAATAGCGGGCGATAAAACTTTTCGCACATGCAACTGATGGCGACAAACTTCTTTTGCAATCTCCCCGGCAATGCACAAAATCAAAACACTAATTTATTGCACATTTTGGCAAAAACAACAACAGCCACCAGCAGAAGAAAAGGCAAAACTGGCCAGAGGAAAAGTCACCTCCTCATGCAGACAAGCGCTCCTCCTCGCTCCCATACATCACTTTCTCCAGCAAGCTGGCAGCCCACGGAGAACATTTCAATGGCAATCGGCGGGGGGAAGAGAGAGAGAGAGGCCCCGAAAACGAAGTCAGAGAAAAGTGAATCTCCGCCTGGGAAATCTGGGGGAAGCTGGCGACAAAAATATTATTGCAGTTGTGTAAATAGTTGTCGGGAGGAAGACTTGCAGCCTGCCTCTTGTCCCTGCGCCCAAATGTGTACTTAAAATTGCTTGTACGCCACATAAACATAACCCCGAACTGACAAAGGAGAGAAACACACAGGCCAAAAAATTGGAATTTTCAAGTGCACTTATGCATATCCTCGCCGCAATTGAAACGCCGGCCAGACCTTGGGCATAAACTCTCCAGACATCCCTCGTCGGCTTCCTTCGCGTCCTGCTGCTGGCACACATGTTGGGCAAGAATTACAAGCGTCCTTACTGCAGGCACAGCAGCGACAGACGGCCTTCCTTCTGTTTCGCTTTCCAAGGATTTTTTTGCCTTCTTTAGAGATGTAAAGATTTGCACAGAGAAAAACTTTTGCACAGGCTAAACTTTTTTACTTTAAATGCTTATGGATTTTAAAAATTTGTTCCATTTTAAGCAAAGTTCAAAACTTGAACTAATTAATTTCAATATCGATTGAATAGTAATTTGAAGTATATTTCAGTAATTTCTGTTCTACAAACATAATCGATTCCGAGTTAACTCACTTTAAAAATTATGTCAAATTTTTTATAAATTAATACCACAGAAATATGTCTCAAGCTTACAATCGTGAAAAAAATTCTTTTTGGTTGCTATTCCATGACGCAGCGTCCATTTTAGAATTATTACTGAATAAAATGAAATAAAAATGCGATGCTGGGTGAGCAAAGATGAGTCACTTCTTTAAGTTCATCATATATTACTCCGTTTCCCAGATTGCTGCAGAACAGTTTTTATTAATGCAATTCAAGGGTAATCTGCATATGGAAACTCAATGGGGTTCTCAATCACTTTTCCGCGCAGATCCGCAATTAACGGTTCAAGTGGCGTCAGGAGAGGAAATTAAATCCGTTCTAATCGATTTTCCCGCCTCCCCTCAATTACCAAGCGATGACGCGCCATCGAACTTGAGAGAATTTTTGGAAAATGAACAAATGCAGCTGTGGCACCTCCATCCCCGACAGCATCTTATCAATGCAGCTGCAAATGCATTACTCCGCTCAGAAACTTCTTCCTCATCAATAATCGTTCCACTCCGAGTTCGGTTAACCCGTTGGGCTACTCAATTATGATTAACGATGCCCAGGGAGGAGGAGGCGCCTTTGAAATTAGGCAGCAAATGTGACAGACCCCGGATCTTTCATCGGCAGCCCAGCAGTTTGTACATAAACATTTATGTGCATTATTTTGTTTTTTGCTTTCGTTCATGTTTGGTGTAGGACAAGGGTACTTGAGACGGGGTATCTTGGGTAAATGGGGATGCAAGATGGTCTCCCACATTCTGGTGTCAATCGTTGATTGATCTCCCCGAGCTGACATTCGAAAAGCAACAAAAATTAGATGCAAGCCGTAAATGGATTGGAACTCATCGGGTTGGGGCTCTCCTCCTTGATACCATAATTATTTAAAACCGGGCGAAGAGATAAGCCTGACTCTAAAATCAATGAACAAGAAACAGTTTTCATAATGAGCCGTGAATCCCCAAACCACAACAGAAACTAAACCAGAAATACTAGAGAGATAAGACACAGGGAGTAATTAAACTATTACCATTACATTTGTGACTTTGGGGGAGGATTTAGAAGCGAAATATTCCGTTCTTGAGGCTAATGCATTTCACTTATGGAAGATGATAAAGAGTTGGCGATAAAGAAGCCGAAGGAGAGCCACGCGTTATGGCAGGGCGTGTCTAATTGCAATTCATGCCGTTCCGTCCCCTCGACCGACAGTCGTGTCTCTCCACGGTTGTGTCTTTCTTCTGACACTCCTCCGGCGCAGCTGAAATTCGAATGTATTCTTTGTCATTTGCTGTCTGGGCTCACACAACTCTTTTGACGACTTGTTAGGAACGCATTTGGATTTCCAATAAGTTTTCCTTCCTCTCCCCTCTAATTGAATTCAGAATTGTCATTTTTTATGCCTTAGTCACGCGCCCTTTGAGCAGCGACAATTCCATTATTCTCGCAGCCGAAAGCCGAATTGCGGTTGATCAAAGCACAAATAGAAGCCGATAAAAATTTCACTCAGCCTAATAATAATGAATAATAATCCGCACGATTTATGGACTCACCTGAGAGCCGACCGGACTAATAAATTTCATTACAAAAGCTTTTTGCATGTTGTAAATTGGCCTCAACTACAGAGCTGCATAAAAATTAATTTTTTAATGCACTTTTTCAATCCTTTTAAAAACAAGACCCACAGGGACACACAGAATTGCCAAAGGCCGACGGCGAGAGGGTCTAAGGGGGGTAAGTGTAATAAATTTAATTTAATTTACAGAATTGGATTGACTTTGTCCAGCGGCAGCAGGAACAACCAGGATAACAACAGAAAATAGTGAAAACCACCAACAAAGAACATACAATTTATTGCATTTTGTTTGCATTTTAACAAGTTTATTTCATGTACTCAGCCATGATATAGTCGGGGGACGGGGAAGCCCAGTGTTCATTCAGTCAAAGAGAATATAAATCTTTGCGTATGTTTTACCGAAAGTTGAAGGGCTCAAAAGGTTCCTTTCAACTGATTTCGCCCAGTAATTACAATCTCATTTATATAATATAACATAGGAAAGAATAATTCTATTCTTCGACTGAAGTCCAGACTTGGACCCGATAACCCTCCCAATGAAATTAGCATAAATTGACATAAATTCCCGGCAAATTGATTCCTCGAAAAATAACCCGAGTCGTCGAAAAAGAAAGAAAATGTAATTTCAAAGCAAACATGTAAGTTTCAAGAGAAAACACAATATATAAATTAGCCAAACAGTTCAAGGAAAGAAAAAAGGCACCCATACAAAGAAACTCATAAATATTGGAGAAGAAAAACGAGAGAGCAAAAGGATTTCAAAACAAATTTTCACGGTCCAATGAAAACTAAAGCCTGGCTCTACTCAACTCTCCACCCCCCAGCGTGGTCAAGCGAAATCGAGGAAAATATTATAGAAAAAACAAAACGAAGTCGAAGAAAACAAGGCCCGCAAAGGACTAAGGATAAGCCTGCATAATCAAGTGGTTTTCGATAAATAGAAACCAAAAGGAAAAGCAATCCCTTGGCTCCACCACCGGGGCCTTGCGCCCCCTTTTCCATTGCCAGTTAATCGAATATGTTTGTTAAAAAAGTTTTGAGGCGTAAAAAGGCAAAAGGATTGTCTCCCTGGCCCCACATCTACTTATCCTTTGGCTTGGTGAAAATTTAATTTCGACCGTCGCCCATCCAAGCGTCTGCTCCCCCACTTTCCCTAAAGATAGTTGCGTGACACGAAAACGGTAAGAGAAATTGCCAGCCGTCTATTCGTGGATTTTAATAATAAAGAATAGACCTATAAAAAACCTAAGCAGAGGCCGATTAACTCAAATTTAAAGATTTTTAAACTCAAAACCTTTTGGGCTACGTGAAGATTGTACTAGAAATTTCCAAGTCTGAACTTATTTTCTACGATCTATGTTTTACTTTTGTGGACTAAATTATTGTACTATTAAACACATTTCCACAAAAATGGGGGCACCCAAACTTTGTGATGGTCTCCTCACGCTACCATCTCTAGCTGAGGTGTGGACATATAGCACTTCACTTCGTTGACCTACTTTGCAAGGGGCTATACGCCGGAAGTTGTTCTCTGTCGGCTTTTTTAATTTCCTCGCCTCGCTCGTCCTCGCCCCACTTCCCATTCACTTTAATGCTCTTTTGCTCTAAATTGCATCCTTTCGCTAAGGATCTGCCTCACCTGCTTCAGTTGTTGTTGATGTTTCCACGTGCTATATACAATTGTTGCCACATTTCCGGGCATCTTTTGGCCTGTGCCAGAGCCGGAGACTGTGCCGAAGCCGGAGCCGGCGGCCCTCAGACATTTTAATGATTTTTCCGAGTGAAAATGCTCACTCATTTCTGTTGCTGTTTCAATTTTTGTGCTTTAAATTGCTTTTGCCCTTCTTTTATTTACTTGTTATTTAGTTCTGAGAGTTCCCTTTATTCGGAATAGTTTGGCCAGGCCTGTGGGGAGATCTGGGGGTGGCTCAATCTAGGGAAATTTTAAGCGATTCGTCAATTAAGATTCAAAGAGTTTTCTTCGCCCTCCACTTCAGTAATTTAACCCTTAAGCTGCACGTGCCGGAGCCCAAGAAAAAAGAAGTTAAAATAAAGAAAATTATAGAAATTCCTGGCAACAATGGAGCTCTCGAGCCCCAAACGCAACCCCGACAAAATCAACCACTTGACAATACGGAAGATAATTAAATAAACAATGAGCTAGCTCCAAGGACTAAGTGAAAATGGGAAGGCAAAAACTGAAAGAATGCAAATTGAGAAAAATCGTCTGGACCTTCCTAAAAAACAAAAGGTAGAACGGGGAGTGTGAAGCCCTTAAAATTCATTGACGGTCCTCAAAGAATAAGCCATCAAGGGGAAATGGAGGCTAGACGGAAATACAGGGCAGGAAAAAATTGCGGATGTGTTAATCAAGTCGTGGCCAAAACTAATTCAGCCACGGACCTGCTCTTTCTTTGGCGAGCTCTACAATTGCATGCCAACTTTTAGGGGTATTTTGTAAATGGGGTACTATTTCATCCCCTCAAACCGCCGCCATTTCCGCTTATCGCGCCGAATGTCACAACTTTACCGCCGCCATGAACATCATCATCATTATTCATAATCATCAGCAGGAGCACTGTCTGTGCCTGCAATGCGTCGCCCTTGGGGCGATAGGTTCCACAGCCGGAGCCCCCACCCCTGGCCCCAGTCATAACTACCCACGCCCGCAGGGCAAAGTAAACAAGAAATGCCGAGCCGCTCGACTAGGAGATACTGAGTAGGGTCTTTTTTAATCATCCATTATAGAGTTTTCAATCTATGTTATAAATCTGATCTACTCCTGAGTATTTAAACAATTACCATAATAATTTTCGTGTCTGGTAAGGATAGATGCTCTCTATCAATATCACCGAAAAGGTCAAGTTTCGACAAGCCTTTACTTAAGACTACTTAAACTTACCCAAAAGATCTATGCAGAAACTGGTTGACAGAGGGAGGAATTTATTTCCTTTTCCTTATGTTTGCTTTCTGAATAAATATTTATATAAATAAGTTTGTTATATCACAACCCAATTGTATATCATCAATTAGCAAGAACACTTGATATTCCCTAAGTCTAAGATAACATTAATGATCGCAGCATTACAGTGAAGAAGCAGATCATCCTCACATGCGATGGGAAATGTCAATTTCATTTAAATTAAGGGAATAAGAATTTATTTTAAAATGAAATATAAAGATATTTCTCCAGCTTACTATTTCCGTATACCCTCGCGTTGTGCGAGTACCGTGTATAAAAAGTTGCACTGCTTCCATGACAATGATGACGGCGTCGGTTTCCGCTTCTGACGACGAAGCCGCCGCCATTTTTTGCAATTGTTACTGCCTGCGCTGGCCTGCAGCAACGGACTCGGGCCTACACTCTTGGATACTATGTTAAATTTTAGTGTTGCTGCTGCAGCGACAACGGCGACGGGCACCGCTCACAGCAGCAGCCACGCGAACAAGAGCAAGTTTGTTGGAGGCAAACGTAGCCGTCGCACGTTGTGCAAACTTTTCCACTTCATTGCATGATTGCAATTTTTACGCAAAACAATTTTATTTGTTTAGTTTTTCCATTTTTTCTTCGTTTCTGTTTTGCTCTTTGGCGACGAATGTTGCATTGTGAAGCGAGCTCAGCTGGCGGAGAAAGCTTTAAAACTTCAGAAGAGGCAAAGATGCACATTAAGGAGCTTAGAACAACTCCGTTCAGGATCTTAGTTCTAGAGAAGAGTAGAAGGTCGCAGGTCTTCTTCGGAATCGGAATTATAGTTTTTGTCTACGAAGCTTAACTTTAAAATGTAAATAGTAGTTTTAAGATCAGCATCCTTGTTGCGCCTTTTAATGCAACGCAAAGCCCTTTAAGAGTCCTCAGTAATTGCCCTAAAAACCAGTTTACTCCTTTCATTGGCTATAATCCGTTTTAATGCTCGCCCTTCATATCCTTTTTGCGGATGCGCTTCACCTTCATCCATTGGGTTGGTTCCCATTGTTTGTTTTGCTCCATCAATTTCCCTGCAATCAGTTTCATTTTCACACACAATTTTCTTAGCCATTTCTTTTTTGGTTTTGGCCGTTTATCTATTTGGACTATCCATCTCTCGTCTCTCTCGCGTTGAGTTCCCTTCACAACCTCTCCGCCGCCGCTTCCAAGCTCTTTGGCCAAAGTGCAAAACGTTGTAAGTTAAATGGAAACAATAATGGGCTCGGGCTGGCATGAGTAGGACTGGGGCTTTGGCTTCAGCGTTGGCCAGAACGGAGCCGGGGCTTCACTCCGTTCATCCGCCGGAGCTCTTGAGCCGGAGCGCTGCGTTTCCCACTTGATTTCGATTATTGCCCTGCACTTTTCACTCTTCATTCGACGAGCTTTGCTGCTGCCAATCCCTTCTTAGTGGCTCCGGTTGACTCCGGTTCGACAGACGAATTACTGTGCCGGCACTCGGTAAGCGCCCCCACCTGGCCACTCGGGCTTCCCGCTGCCGGTGGGAATGTTTTAATTAAATCCATTCCAGCGAAGGCGGAACTCCTTGGCCGCAATGGAAAAGTTTTGCCAGCCGGTCGACGCTAAAAAGTAGGCTCAGCAATTGTAGGCCAGCGAACGGAGCCTCAGACATGGACCACCAGAACCACCGTCCCATAACAAAGTCAACCGCAGCATCACCGCCACCATCTGTCGGTGAGGGCGAAGGAGCTGCCTGGGCTGCAGCAAAGAAATAGTTCCGTCCAAAACTATTTACCAGGCCGCCATTTTCATATGAAGCAGCAGCTCCGTGCAAGTTGTGCCATAATTTCATGCCACAGCAGAGAAACTTGTGCGGTTCTGGCCACGCCCCCGCCCAGCCACGCCTAATAATAAGAAATTAGAACTTACGACAGCCACTAAGACTGTCCGCAGCAGCAGCGGCAACCAGAGAAGAGCAGGCAGAGCAGCAGATAATCGCCTTGTACTTCGCCGGGTAAGGAACTTTAAGCTAACCGCAAAATGTCCTGCCAAGTGGGGATAGCACCGGATGGAATGGGATTACAATGGGCGGGTGCCAGGACGAGCAGGGCAAATGGAATCGTGGGATGCGCTGGACTTCTGTATCTTAGTACCTGGCCAAGACCTACTCCAGGGACCCTAATGGGGTCTGGACCCAAGAAGAGATGCAGGTGCCATTGCCATGGAAAATGCAACCTGTATATAGGTTTGGAGAGAACTAGATAAGGACTTGGCGACTTGTCGAAAGCGCTGGACAAACCGTGTTGAAGGACCACAAAATTATATTTTCTGGGCAGCTCAAGAAAAGATTCTCAGGTTTCCAAAATAAGAATGTGGATTTAATATTAGCATGGCATGCTACTAGGACTACTTTAGCAGAACAGATGACGATCACAGAAAATCACTTCTAATTAGTTTTTGAGATCTGTAATCCCCTCCCATCTTACTCACATAACTTTATGAGATACGAGTGTACTAACTACTAGTTACAATTAAAATCATAATTTGAGAAATTTTTCTACTGACTCACGCCACAATTTATTCTTATATTGAAACCACTCAATTAGCAAATTCTTTGTTTATTTCATACAATAGTTTCCATTTTATATACAAAATGTTTGTCATTATCTTAGCGGTTAAGTTGACTTAAGTTTGACTCAATTCAAGTTGAACTTGCTCGTACCCATTCTTGGGCAGAGTATTTACTTGTTCGCCATGGTCTTCCTTGTGGGCCTCGCCTTCCAGCCCCCGCCCCCCGTAGGGACTATTCCCGCGACGCCGTCGTCGTCGTCGGTTCTCAGATGCTGTGAAGTGAGCGCAGCGCATTATTTAGGATTTACCTTTATGTTGTTGTCAGCGTGGTTGTTGCCGCTGTCGCCGATGCTGCTCGTGCTCCGGCTGTTGCCGATGCTGCTGGCTCCTGTTCCTGCGCTGCAATCGGCGAGGCTGGGGCCGAGCTTGGATCTCTCCACTCAGCTCCACCCCAGTGTCGTAGTAGGTCGTTTATAAAGGTGGAGCCAGAGCTCACTGCGCCCCGTCTTTGTATCCTCTGCCGGGATGTGGCCGTTGTCGTCCTGCTCATGATGCCGGGTGATGGGAAAATGCGAGGCTCGTGTGACATTTTCATTATCGTTGTGGGATATGCGCTTTTCTGTGGCCAGCCTTCGACCTCGGCTTACCAGCGTCCTTTCAGCACCTCCGCCCCACACCCACCCGGAGACAGCCTTTCTCCTGCCCTGTCCTGTGGGCATGTGACAACATCAGGAGCAGATAAGGTTACAAAATTATTAGTTGGGATTTACAATGCTCCAGTTTTAGTGGCCGCCTGTGTGTGTGAGCTTCTGATGTATCAGGCAATCAGCCTGCGGTACCGGATGTGGGGAGGAGTAGCCAAGGAAGAACTTCCCCGCAGCATAATCCCGAGCACTTCGATTACCCCCTTTAGGTCCTAGCTATGCTGGCCAATTCAATAATCGTAAAGACCTCCTCCAGATCGGGCTTTCCTCGCAAATTGCCATCAATTTGCTGGCTTCTCTTCTCGTCGCTGAGTGCAATATTTTCCACCAGAGAGTCGGAAACTTATAAGCTCAAAGATTAACACAATTTCGACAAATAATGAAAGCGTAATGAATGGACGGGGCGGGGCAGACGGACGGGGCACATCCGCTAAGGAAGTGAGCGCCGAACCGAATAGATGAGTAAGCCAAAGAGCTGGTCGAGAGGAAGGCGGCGTTGGCGATATTTTCCTTTATCATCATATAAATTCCATTTCAGGCTGATAAAGGGCGAGGCCAAGGGAGCTGGGCTCGGACGGAGGGGAGAAAATGCAAGCAGGAATTTGAAAATTTTCAATTACGCGTGCAATGAAAATTACGAAAACCCACAAAAGTCATTTTTCTTGATCGATTTTTTTCTCCGCAGCTTTTTCCATCTCTCGCCCCCATCGGTGGGGTCGCCCTCAAAAGAATCAGAGGCCAACAATGCCAGCACAGCGCTGAGCTGAGCTGAGCACAGTCCTTGCCGCATCCCCACAAAGGTGAAATGGCGCTAAAGCTGAGGTCCTACGCGGGGAATCGGCGATGGGCTGCCAAAGAGAGGGCTGAAAGGAGGGGGATGAAAGGTTGCCTCCTGAACGGGGCTGCGAAAAGTAGAAAAAGCAATTTCGAAATCCCAAAGAAATTGCAAAATTCCATGCGCCAGGACCAACGACAACGGCGGCGGCGGTTCAGTTCTGTTCGGATTGGTTTGGTTCGGATTGGTGTGCCGGGCGACAAAGGATGCGCCCAGGACATATCCACAGCCTTGTGGCGACAGCTGATAGCGAAAGCTGCAATGCACCTGCCAATGTCCCGCCCTCCACCCCAGTCCCGTCCGCCAGCCTCAGTCCGCCGCCGCTCACATACTCGTAAGTAAGGTTAACTAAGCAGCGGGCGCCAGGGTTAACATGCTCCAGTGTTGTCCTCGGCAAGCTGACAGCCAGTCCCAGCCGCAAGCCATGGGCAGCTAGAGGCGTGGCACAGTGGGGCAAACCAAGGTAGAATTTTCTACTGGTTCCAGCACCAACGGATGATGAAATCAAATTAAACTGAAGAGAATATAAATAGATAAGATGCGTAATGAGCTGGCTCTCCCTTTGGATATTAAACAATATTCCAAGAGAGCAACTTTGTGTGAAAAAAGTGCTATGGCTCTACGCATCTAATTATTTAAAAATGTCATTGATTGAACTGAATGAGGTTTGGCCACCTAAAAGAGCATTGTGGCTTTCGGAAACTGATCTGATTTTGGAAAGAGTCTCAAAACTATTTACTGGATTCTTTTTAAAGAATATTTGTCCCACAAAAATGAGCAGATTGAACCACTGTACCACCCCCGATGCCTCTGGTACTTCCATTCTGCTCCTTTGTTTGTGTTGACATTTGCCAGCTTGGCTTTGGACACACCGCGGATCCTGGAGCGCCTGCATTCAGTCCTGCACCTCACTAGCTGCTAGCTGGGAACTTTAACTTCGTCCCGGAGGTGGTTCTTGTGTGTTCGGGGCTTATGTCACCTGCCAGGGAAGCGAAGGAGCGCCATCCTGCGCCAACTTCTTTTATTCAGCTGCCTGACATAATATTTTCATTTTCCTTGGCGATGCTGAAAACACTTTTCATTATTTGGTTTCCCCCTCTTTCATATTTCACATTTTCCTTGAGGGGCGACTTCTGAGGGCGGGAGCTTTGGCTGATGAGATTGTTGGTGTTGTCTTAAGGTGACTGGGCTGGCTATGTGTGTGCTGTGGAGCACTACCTTAGAGATTATCCTTGTTTATGATAGCGAAGCAGACTCAACCGAGATCAAGTGGGATGAGTCATGAGCGAAATGAACTTTTTAAATTCCACCTGCCCAAGGTGAGATTCCTAATAATACCTGATTACGCCAATTTCGCAGAACTTGTACCAGAAAAGTAGCTATTGCCGCTCGTCAGTTCGCGGTAAACAAAAGGCCTGAATAAATTTACGTCAATGGAAATTGTTTACAGCAGCCAAAAATCAAGTTCACTTCATTGAAGGCTATTTCATGGTTCTGTATAAATAAGTTTTGCTTGTTCTCTTTAAGGTAAAGAAGCTCTTGATTTTAAGATTAAAATAAATATTAATGCAGAAATTAACTGCTAGAAGTAATAGTAATATGTAACTGAATGCAGCCAAGCGCCTGGAATGCCGCAAAGAAACTGGATTTACAGGGACTTCCCCTCCGCAGCTCCCAAAGAACTGGCTGCGATTAAATCTCTCAACGCCCTGCATTGAGTCACTGGACTTGCCGCTCCTGCAGCTGCCCGCGACTTCCACAAGAACGAATACAACAGCCCGAGCCACAACATCCAAAGTTCACATCCAAATTTGTAGAACGTGCAATGAATTCGAATAGGAAAATGAGTAAACACGCTAAAAAAACAGAAACAAAAACCAAACAACTGCCAAGACAAACGCGGAATGAATGCAAGCGGCCAGCAATGGTTTTCATTTGGGGCTGTGTGGGGGTCAATCGCAATGTGGTCGGAGCTTAGTCATAATTCCGCTGGAACAATGGAACTGTTTCTTATACGGCACTGTCGACTGACCCGCCAACAAAATTGATAACCCGTCATTCCAGAGCCGGCGACAGATTCTCCCTCTCCGCCTACAGAGATAACCTTTGCGTTGGCTTCTCTACTCACTGATTGCACCAGTCCCGGGCCTTTAAAATTAAGCCTAAGCTTTCCTTCCTTCCTCACTTTGCTCAAAGGTTTATGACTTTTAGATCAGCTCGCTTTTTAAGTGATCGTTAAAGTGGCTTCGATTTTACGAGGGACATTCCATTCCACCTATGATAAATATTATTTTAGCCATAACGAACTGTTTAGTGACCCGAACTGCTTAGGATGCACTCAAACATAACTTTATAGTCCTCCATTCCTGGACACACTCGTAAGAGCTTATGGCGTCACTTTTGGCTGGTTTCTTTGTTCTCGTCCACCGCCTGTAATCGTTCAATTCGAATGGGGGGAACCGGGTCCATAGATTCCAGATCAGCTATATTTCCATATATACGTGTGTCCGTTCGAGTATGTGGAGCACAGGCGGAGGAAAAACCGGATGAACGCCGGCAAAGGCGTTTTCCACTGGGCATTTATTTGCAATGCAAATCGAACCCTGCGCTGTGCCGCATATAAGGCAAATTTCCAAATTGACAAACTCGTAAATTTCGCCATGCGCGAGGCGAACAATGGAGACCGCAATTGATATTCCAATTACCCAGCGATACCGAAAACCAGCCGCAACTTCGGAGGGAACGCCAACACACGCAGCTGCCCACGGAGCACCGCTCCCGTCCTCCACCTCCACTCACCAATCGTGCGGATCAAATCTCTGTTGGGAAATTAGCAACATTAGAAGGTGTCCAGCACTCCAAGGTGGCGGAGGGACCACGCAAGCCACAAGCCTTGAGAGATCTGCGAGCGAGCCACGCAAGGGTCAAGTCGAGTGACCAACAACACTATTCAACACCAAACTGAAGCCCAAAGAGGTCTGAAACAAAGCGGCTCAAATTTATATTTTAGGTTGAATCTTGAAACAAATTAATCAGTTAATTTTTAAGAAAATAAACTACAAATCGGGTGAAACAGATATAATTAATTTTCATATTTCAAAAACATTTTATAATAAGTTGTGCAGTGTTCCCTGCGCAACCAAATAAATAAATAATATTGGCCAGTTGGAGCTAGCAGGCAGTTGGCCAACAACCAACTTTTGGTCGTCGTTTTCGTGGGCCTATCGACGATCGCTGTTGCAGTTGCAGTTGGCAGCGCCTCTCCCCCGCTGCGCCTGCGCCCGTTTAATAAGATGGCCAAAAAGGCTGGAGAGCGGGAAGCGGGAAGAAACGATTTCATTGCCGCGATATGGGACGTCGGACCCGCTCTCCTCATCAGCGGGTCGCGTAATGAGCCATTATGGCTATAGATGTGGCCTTTATTGCCCTGGCCCCATCCACAGCGACTTCGTCTTTAGCGCAGCTGCAAGAGAAGTCTGCAGGCATTTCAGCCATATTTGTCGCCCGTGTGGCATTTGGGGTTGGATGCAGTTAGTTGCCAAACTTAGGCTCGGCTTCCTGCCCGACTCGGTGCGTGAGGCAAACATTAATTGGCATATGGCTCGAACATGACGGCCGTAATAACTGTTTATGGCCGGCAGTCGCCGTCTCTCTCGGCATGGCCATTCCCTGGGGGAGGCACTTCAGCCAAGAAATCTATATGAATGATGGGAGGGAGATGCCGAGAATTAGGTTCGGCCACACTTAGGAGTGGAATAGCTTGGAGTACCCAATGGAAACTTATCGTACTCTTCCCCTCTTCTCTTTTCAGGTGAGTCTCGCAAGGAGTTTCCGCTGGCAGCGAAGAGTACATCATCCGGGAACATATTCATTTTCACTTCATTAGAGAAAATCAAAGACAATTTGGAAGTCACTTAAAGGCCACAAGCAACTACATTTTTTATGGTTCTTTATGGATTTGTACAACTATACTTTAGTGTTTTTCCTATTCTGTGATTATCGCGCAATGAGGCATAGTGCACACAGCAACAACCCGTGGCGGGCTGTAAAATAAATCTATAAGAAACAATCATAAAGCGGGGCCTATCTACAGTTAGATTGCGGCTCAGAAGCCTCGACCCTGGGAGAGTGTATGCAAAGAACCGGGGAGCCCCAAGTTCTTCTCTCTTCCGAGCTGCATTCCGACTCAAGCTTCCCCCGATTTTATCAGCTCGAGTCTTGTTGTTTTCCCTCCAAGCTCACACAAGAATTATGTATATTGAATGAGACCCGATAAAATCTATGGGATGCGGGGGGAGTAGCTTGTGGCAATTAAAGCTCGGGCCAGGGCATTTGTCAATAGACTGCGAACCCAAAATAAAGAAAACGGGGAACAAAAAGACAACTATCCGTGCCGCGACCCAAAAAACTGACCCAAGATGCTGTTGGCCAGGTCGGGTCCCAGGCAAACAAATGATATTTATCGATATCGGCCGGCCCGCCATTGTCTTTGCCTTTGTCTCCGTATTTGCTCTCGAGGGTCGCCGGCGAAGTCGAAGTTGCTTGTTAACCCGAAATGCGTCAAATGACAAATGATTTAAAATTTATTATCGCTCGGGCTGCTTCATAGCCTGGTCAGACTCTGGGCATACAGTTGCGATCGAAAAAATAACACGAAAGTATACAAATAAAATGATAAGTAAATGAAATTATTAACTTATAACTTATCGGTGTGATACGTATCACTCTCTTGTTTTTTTATGTCATTATAAACTCAATTTAAAGAATAACTTCATATTAATGAAACCACGTTAAAAAAATTGTATAAAAAGTATCATAATTTTGTTGCCCCTTGTATATAGTATAATAAAATATAATTTTATAGTATAGACTAGCATGCGGAAATCAATTTTAAACATTTCAACCAAATGATATTGGTCTAATAGGAAAGGAGTAGTGAAGCCTTTCTTGACTTTACATTCTAAATATAAATTATTGGGTCTTCATAAGTAACGACAAGTACACATATAAAACTACACTTTAATGAAGAAATGCTAAAAAATATATAAGGAACTTGTATAAAAGTTTATATAAAATACAAATATATTTTAGTATACTATATATTTTTTTATTACAAAAACTGTAGCAGTGTCTGTACTCAATTTGGATGAAACTATCATTGGCTATATATTCCTTACCGCATCTGTATATGATGCTTAGTTCCAGTTTACCCCACTCACTCCCCCTTCTGGTATTGTCCAGCGAAAGTGGAAATCTGTTTTGGAGCTGGGACTTTTGTCAAATGCCAAGTGAGCCTTTTATTTTCCGCTCCTTCCTCGTGAGTTCAATGAGATGATTAATCGTCGGACTTACTGGGGGAACGGTTTTATTTGCAGCTGATATATAAGAAATAATTTCAATGCCCTCCTGCATTCGCTGGGCTTTAACTCGTTCGGACTGCGCGATTATAAAAGACAATTATAATCATTTACAATTCGTTGACTTTGGCAATGCGCAAATTTGCCATTTTAGTGTGTGTATTTGCTGGCCAAACAATAACAACAACAGCAACCAGGCCAAAAAGCAAATAAACAGCCGCGTACTCGCATACACATTAAACTATCAAAATAAACAGTTATGCGTGCAGCAGGGGGCGTGGCACATTCAGATCGAACTCGCATATTAATCAAGCGCATAATTCGCGGCAGCTCCCCTACCTCCTCCCTCGACCTCCACCTCCTTTGGACAAAAAGCGAATCCGAGCAACGTGAATAACGAGCGATAAAAACTTGGCAAATATAAAATGCAAACAACATTCAAACTGCCAACGCGGCGGGGAGCGGGAGTCGGAGTGGGTTAGGAGGCTAGATGGGTCTCCGGTGGGGCAGCGATGACCTGCTGTAATGGCTGTTAGTCATCGGCAATCGACAGTTGTTGCCTGGTTGCCGGTTAACCGACGAAGAGCCATTTCGTAGAGAGCGCTTCCAAAAATGGCTGCGGCTGCCATGGGAGATGTGGGCGTGATTCGTAACCAACCAATCTTCAATACGTACTATTGTGCGATTTGGGAATCATCAGCTCCTTTACTAGAAAGATATCTCACTTGTTTTGCCGACACTTAAATATAAAATATTTTAAATTTTTGTCCATTATGTTTTTATCATTATGCAGTCATGTTTAAATTCTACAGAATTTTTGTAATAGTTTTCCCATTTAAAGGAACATTCCTAAGAAAACTTGTAATAATTAAATATGAGTAAGTCCACATAGTCTCGTGGCATTATCAGCCATCATTAGTCAGCTAAGATTTATATTAGTAATTATATAAGATTCTGTGACTAATTTCGTGGGCCTTCAGTTGAGAATTGCCACATTGCCTTTGGAAATATAAAATCAGTAAAATATATGTATATATAAGATATAAAATCAGTATAAAAT
This sequence comes from Drosophila lini, assembly GCA_018905715.1. Taxonomy (NCBI): domain Eukaryota; kingdom Metazoa; phylum Arthropoda; class Insecta; order Diptera; family Drosophilidae; genus Drosophila; species Drosophila lini. The sequence goes on from JAEIIL010023354.1 coordinate 31,692, forward strand.
ATTAACATTAAACTAGCAAACAACACGGAAATCTGAAATTGAATTAAAGTGTCTTAAAATTGCTAAAATATTATTTACTTTACGACGTTTTCTTGAGAAGTTTCCTGATAGAAGCGAAAGAGACTACAAACTCAATAGGCTGCACTTGTTTAGTAAGTGATTCGAGTCCAAGTAATATGTATCATAAATAAAATCGACTAGACCACAGTATTCCCATTATAAATTTGCCCAAAAACTTAGTGTCACGGCGCCATCTCCGATTTTCACGGACACACACACTAATGCGCATCGCTGTATTTGCATTTTGGCTGATGCTGTTTATTTTCGAGTTGATTTTGAAGTGAACAGTTTGCTTAATGCACGATGCCGGGCCGAAACGCAAAGCAAATGCAGAATTACGCATACGCCACGTTGCCAAAGTTTGTGGCTCGCCACAGCGCCCTCGTCCAATGCCCATCCGCCTGTCGTCCCTTTGGTCCGTTGTCCAATAATTTCAATAAATGCCGTGCTCTCGCACACACAGACGTACCTTACCCTTTGCCCCCTCCCTCCTCCCAGCCACCATCGCCGGGCTCTTCAGCGTTAAATTGGAAGCACTTTAGATTCACATTCAATTAATTAATTTAAGCAAATTGTTTGCTCCAAATTAATTGAATTTGCATTTAATTTGCGCTCACGAGAGACGCCGCCCCGACCAACTACGGCAACAATGCAAACGGGGCCAGGCTCCGGCTTCCATCTGTCAGTTTGCCAGTTTGTCAGTTTGCCATTTTGTCAGTCCCTCAGTTCGGAAGTTCCACAGTTTCGAGGCCTACTTTCGGCCTGTCCCTGTCCCTCAGTTGCCTCAGTCCCGATTGATGGCCAATTTGCACTCTTCCCCTCTGTCTTCAGGGCTCATCAACGTTAAGTTTATTAACTAACCTCGGTTGGGTTGTGTCGCTGAGTGTGCTTGGGTGTGTTGTGTGTGTTGTCTGTAGAGCGACAGCATTAACAACAAACAATGCAAACATTCTCCAGAGAATTGGGCAAAGCTTTTCCGCTCCAAATTGCCAAGTTTAGTCGCAATTTGACGAAGGCCAAAGGAGGGATGATGAATTAACAATATAATTGAAATCTCACTTAAATATTTCATCGAAACTGTGCGTGTGTGTGTGTGCAAGATGAATAATGGAAAATTCTACGAATTCCGAGGAAACACTTTTGGAATTGCATCTGAAGAGATGTGATGCTCAGTCGCTCACCCAGTTCCGAGTACTTCAATCCCCTCAAGAGAAACGGATGCAGCTGCCTAGGATGGCGAGACACAACGAGCTCGCCAGCGTGGAGAACACTGAAAGCCAAGTGCCAGCTTGTAATATGCCCAGGGAAGGTGTAAAAGGGATATTGCATCAGACTCGAAAATTGTGGGACGCAGAGGTGCGGAGAAAAGTCGATCATAAACAGGGCGATGATAATTATAAACATAATGCCTGCATATATAATACTCATCATTCGCTGTAAGCCAATTAGCGACTTGGTAGCCTCCGCCTGTGGGTGGGTGGCGGTGGGGAATAATTTGCGCTTTTCACACTAATTAATAGCGAATGAGACAGAGACGGACTTTGTGACAAATGAATTGCACTGCACTTCAAACGGGAAACAGGATGAAAAAAGATGGACGAATTAAAGTCACGCTGTGGAAAAATGATTAAAAATGTAAATTTTAATTCAATTTCGCTTGCGCTTGCGAAAAATACGAGCGGAGCTGCTGCAAATAAAACTAGTAGCTGTAAAGTGGTTTATTGTGAGCCGGGAGCCATCAGCCAACAGGACACGGGCAGAGCGAGGGACATGGGGACGCCAGGCAAGGAGGGACGCTGTTTGCAGGACTCGAAGACGCGACAAACTTTGCCGCTAGGCAAGGCGTCAAGACAAAGATACAGAAGACACAGTCAGCCAAAGCGACAGGAGTACAAGCGAGTCCGAGGGGACTCCACCAGAGAAAGCGGAAAGTGCGAGACTGCGGAATGTGGGGGACGAGCTGATAAAGTAGCTTGCCGGAGGCTACAGCTACAGAAGGAATCATGGGGAAGAGACGTTGAGTTGAGTTGAGAAAAATCTCGGGTAAAGACAAATCGAATTTCCTATGAAAAGGAAACCAAAAACAGGCTGGGAATCTTAATGCTCCACTGCGAGGCAAATAATACTCTCGGATAAGATAGCTCGAATTTGGATATATTGATAAATATTTTTACAAAAAACGTTGCAGGTTACCCTTGCCATAATCTTTCTTTCGACAAGTAATTTATTATCACCTTCACATTAATCGTATTTTAATATTATTGCTAGATTTATTTCGTTTTTCAATAAGTAAATTAAAGTTGCTTGTCCATTCATGGCAAGGTTAATGGGGCAGAGATTTTCCTCAAAAGAATATGGAAAACGAGTCAAGAGTTGGTGAAAATAACAAAATACTATGCCATGCCATGCCAAAGTCCTGAAACTAATTTTAATTAATATTTAACTATAACCCCTGTTTCGGTCTACATTTAGGGTATTTTTCCGTCGAAATCTAATTTTAATTGATTTAAGCGGATTGCTGGGTAAGGAAAAATGGAGAAGAGAAGTGCGCTAGCTTTTCCTGGTTTAACGGTGAGGTACGTTCCGATTTCCTCATCTAGAGCTTGGTGGGGTTAATAAGCCGCTGCTTAGATGATTTCCGAATGGGTTTTTCATGCTCCTTTCCAATCTGTGGTCGCCTTGGGAATTGGGACCTGGGCAACTGCCTTGGCCTTTGACCTTTTCCCCTTGGCTAAGGCAAACATAAACCAGCTAAAAGGTTATACAATCCTCCGCCAACCCGGCCCCGCCAACTATTTCACCCGTTGAGTGAAATGAATCTGCAATTCTATTCCATTTTGTGAGCAGCTCCATTTTTATCCCCTTTTCCGTATTTTCCCGGAAGGACGGACAGCAGGGAAGCAGGAAGGACGTCGCAACGACGACGCCGGGGCAGGTGTGGACTTAATGCCAGTGGCCTGGCGGGGAAGCACAGCAGTTGCTCTTGCTCCTTTGGCCATCAGCGACGGCTGCCTTACACTTTCATCGCTCTACCTCTGGAAAGTGGAAAAGCGGGAGAACGCCCTTGGAGTGTAACAGATCCCCCGGCGAATGCAAATAACGTGCAGTTGCAGTCGCCCCTTGCCTTTTCACTTTCGGTGTGGCACGAAAAACTGTGGCAAGGCTGCGGGTAATCAACAAACGCTTACGGCTGCCGCTGATGAACTCGCTGATGATCGCGGCTGGTCATTTGTCTTGGGACGACGGAGGCGGTGTTGGAGATGACTTGATATACTTCAGATGCATGCGATGGCAGGGAATGGGGCTGCGCGAGAGTTCTCTCCTGGATTTGCATAAATATTTGTTCGCATTTTTCTCGCACAAAGAGAACTCAACTTTTCCCCGACTTATGCTAATAGAAAAGTCGAATGACAAACAGCACCGTCCCCGGTGGCCCTGGGGGAAAGTGAAAATTGAATTTTCTCCGGCTCGGAACAAACAAATTAAATTATAATTAGTAAACAAAACTAAGCTCTGACGAATCTGGCCAGGACGAGTCTACCCTGTTCCAAGCTCTCTGACCTGAGCTCTTGATTAGTGTCGGTTTGTCTGCTGATTGCGAAACCGCCTCGCCTTTACCGGCAATTATCAGGAGTCAAGTGCTGCGCGGCGAAAGGAAGCCCTTTCCGAATCCTCACCAATTGCTTATCACCTTTGTGGCACTGACAGCCATCGCCATCGCTGCAGACACATTCGTTAGCACTCCGCCTGCGACGTCCTTTGCCCCATTCAGAGTTGACAAAATATGCAGCTGCGTCGTTAGCACTCTCCACACATCTCGCATTTGGAAATATTTGCCATGATTCGATTGTGTAGACACCCCCGCGCCCACTCCCAACCCACTCCCACCCCCAACCGCATCCGCATTCGCATTCGGATCCACAGTCGCAGGCAAGGAGGGCAGGAGGCAGTCAATTGAGTTTTGGTTTGGCGCCCGACGCCCTGCATTGCTGGTTATTATTATTTCTGATATATGCGGTCTTACTCTGCGGTTGTCACTCACCCAAAGGGAGCTCTACTCTTTCGGTGGTCTGTGGTCTCGGTTCCATGTGTCGTGCCACCGCCGAGTCATGGCTACATGCAAATGAAGCGTGAGTTCCCGAAAGGTGTTGAAGACGTGCAAGAGGGCCTTCCAAAGTCGGAGCTCTGGCATTGAACTGGGCCCTCCTCCGCCGGCTGCATCTGCATAATTCTACGCCCAAAACATTTCCACTTTTTGAATGCCGTCTTTTGTTGACAGTCAGGAGCCGGGCTCTGTTCCGTTCTCGGTCCTCCAATTGGTGCAGCATGCTGTCGAAATTGTTTCGTAATTGCAATGTTGACGACAGCCTCGCGGAAGGTCTTAAAGGAGTCGATCTGGATTGAGAGACTTTAAGAAGTGTAACATTTTTAGCAATGTGTGGTTCACGGTCAAAAAATGTTAACAATAAATTGAAAAAGAACGATTAAGTCAATATTTGTCTATTACGAAAAAGTTATCATCTATATTACCTTTTAAAGTCTTTTATTTGTATTCCTTATTATTTCTTTTAGATATTTTTACAAAGCTTTGAGTATATGCATAAACAATATATAATAAGGTAGCACTTAGAAACAATAATGTAAATATCGATAAGAAACTGTGCACTCGATATTGCTATCGACCGTGCGTGGTCGAAGAGGTGCGATCACTAACCTTGAGACCGCCAACAGGAGAAGTGCTCAACAAAGTTTAACGAAAATTAAAGTTTTATATTTTGAAAATATTATTATATTTTAAGATATAAATAATTAGCTTTGAGCATAGACAATATGAAAATATGAGTAAAAAATATGGCTCTATCCATCTTATGAAATATATTGCATTTTAAACTTTTATACCGTTTCATGCCATTCATTTATATTTGTTGTTATTTCTTAAACATCTTTTGATAATGCCTTGAATATATAAATTTAAGGAAAATATAATATTTAATCATTCAAAGACGTAGAATTCTAGTGGAAAATGTGGCCTTACGTATCTTATTCATTATATGTATGGTTAAATTTTAACTATCGAATGGGTATTTTATCAATAGTATACCCTAAATGTTATAAAATCCCGTTACATTAGCCATTGTTTTTCGGGTTTGTCATATTTAGGTCTCCGTAATAGGGTTGCAATAGGAGAACTCAATTGCTCATTTCCCAGGAATTTCTCCCTCAACCACCGGGTTTCCCTTCGCTCAACGTCTCCTGATGCATCTACGACGAGATCTTTTGCCAAAACGAAGCGCGCCACAAAATTGCTCAAATGCAGCCAGACATTAACGTGTTTTCAAATTTTACGCAGCCAGCCGAACGGAGCGACAGTCCCGCTGCCTCCGGCTTCGGCTCCTTGCTCCTCGACTCCTCAACTCCGGAGGAAAAGCCACACATGTGTGTAATTTTCTTTACGAGCTGTGGCACAGGGGCCCGGTGAAGGGGTCCAAAGTGTTGCCTGATAAACGATGTCTGCTCTTCAGAGCAGAGTGTCCCGCTCCAACCAACATCCAGGCGAGAGTCGAGGACGATGGCAACAGCGTCGGAATAGAAAATTCAAATTTGAAAATATGGAAATGCCAACAACGACATTGGGCATGGACTGAGGCAGCTGATGCTGTCCCTGCCCCTGGCCCTTCCGTCTTGTCCCGCGTGCGTGCTCCATTGAGCCTGCAGCTATGCAGTTGGGGGGCCACAAGTTAAAGTCGATGCCGAGGTCGTAATTCGATTAACACCTTTCGGGTGGCGGGGAGAAGCAACTATTGGCCTTTAATTGGTGAACGGCGTCAATGACGGTTCCGGGCACCCCTGGCTGCCTTCAGCCTGCAGCCTGCAGCCAGCCCAGATGCTGCCTTGCCGCTTGTCTGCGGCTTATTAGGTGCGGAAATCTTTATTGATTGATGCATTGTTTGTTTTGGCTTGCGGACGACTCTGCGACTCCTGCTACGACCGCCCGCATTGTCTGCTGCATGAGGTGTCGAGGGACATCCTGGCGGACGGGGGAATTAGAGTGCCAAGTGCTAAAGCACTTACAGCTCGGATCGTAACCCATTCGATCAGACATCGTTGACCTAGGACAGGGGCGGGACACGTGTTCCCGCCGGAGGAAGTGACTTCCCGAAAACTGTGACGGCGACCTAGGACAAGATGCGCACTCGGAGCAGATGCTTTCCGAGGGATAGTGAGCAGTTGCTGTAGACTATGATAATGCCATAAGAAGAACTCAAATTAACAATTTCCTTAGTTAAATTGGACATATAAGGCAGCCAAGGAAAGCAGTTGCTCCAACTCTGTGAGGCTTTCCCAGCTTACCAACCTCCTTTTGAGACTGCAAATTGCATTGGCAATGCAAGGGAAAGGAGGAGACCGAGAGAAAGATGAAATTATGGAAACAGGGAGAGTTGAAAGGACGAGAAATCGCCTTTAATTAGTTCGCCTTTCGTTTAATGCAATCGCGAAAAAATATTTTTAATTTAAAACGCGTAATTCAATATCTCGAGTAATTTTATTTACCGCCCACCCCAACCACTTACAAGCGGTGGCCGAGGGCGTGGCTGTTTGTGGGCCAGGACACAAAGTGCTGCCAGTCATTGACGCTCTTCGCTCTTCGCTGTTCGTTGTCCGCCGTCCGCGGGTCCTGTTCAACTTTTATTCCAGCACAAAGTCGGGTCGGGCATTCTTGCGTGCACTCCGATCGATGTTGCGTACATATATCCGATGTATACCCAGTATACATATACGCATGTATAATCGGTAGATATGTGGCACAGTGCAGCCCTCGCCCGGCACTGTGTAAATCGAGGCAGGAAATGCCGTTCGAGGGTTCAAAGTTGACGATTTTCAGGTCAAGAGGTGTGCTGCAGCAGCAACAACGTCGCCGGCAACTTGCCACTAGCCACTTGTTGTTGCCGCCACAGTCCCCACCCGCCCCGCATTTGCTGTTATTTTTTTATTTTTATTTTTTGGAGCTGCTTCTTTTAAGTGGTGATCAAATTTCCTGATTGAAGCTTCGAGTGCAAGGCATTTTGCAGCTGCTGGCCCTTAAACAGGATACACCAAATGACCCACAGCGAGATAATGAAAGAAGGGGGTAATTGCAAAAATTGAAGCTAAAAATTCAACAAACGGAGGAAGTCCAGTGGCCGGAATAGAAATTCGATACCAGTTCGGCCTGGGAAGTCCTTAAAGACCTTAAACCGCATTAAGCTCACGCACTCTTTTTATACACTAAGCACTCCACGATAGGAAAAATACAAAAACAGCGCCATATTTATTGGGAAAACAAAATTTGTATACTTTAGCTATTTGAGATTCTAAAAAGGGTTTTAATTTAACAGCAACATCTCCCAAAAAGCCATTGAACAACAATTTCCACGTCAAGGATATGAGAATAAATCAATGTGCGTCATCCAACATTTTTTTCAATGGAAACTATGACTAATATATATTTTATGTATTATGCGTTTGATTTTGTTAAATATTAAATATATGTACAGCATGTTACGCTAAATAATTATAAGGCTCTGCATACATTTATCAATCGTATTTTATAGAAACGTAACAAGCATGGAAGTAAATTCTTCTATTTTAATTAATTTAAAAAAAAACCCTATAAAAAACAAATCACTGAATCTTTTCTGATTGTTTATCTTCGAATACATTTTAAGCGTTAAATTCGAATTCCAAACATTAAAAAAAAATGGGCTATCTCAGAGTAATTGGAAATATGTTAAAAATACGGAATAGATCTTAAAACTAATGTACTAGTTTGGACAAGGGTAGATCGACTCGGCGACTGGCCATAACAACAGCGTTGTAGACTTTCTAATAACAAGGGCAAAAATATAGTATTAATAATATGGTAACGTTTAATTTTTTTTTTTAAATTTTTTTATAGTTAGATTTTGTTTTGCTTAGTATTGTAATGGCTATACCGATACCTTAAGGCTCATACCGATAGTTGTACAACACCGATACTTATTCTGTTAAGCCTATGTAAAACAACATTAGACATTAGCGCATCTCCAAGAGATTAATTCTCTGTAGAGGTGGAGAAACATCGATGTTTTCGATGTTTTTGGTAAAAAACATCAATGTTTAGAATAAAAAAAAAATATATTCTTATCACATTTTAATTTTATTTGTGTGTTTGTTGTTTTTGTTTAGAAACAAAAGCTTGTTGACAACAGATGGAGAAAGCCGGGTGCGACGGTCCGATATAACTTGGCCTGCTTTGCTTAAGAGACGTTCCGACTCGCATGACGAAGCTGAAATGCATAGGAACTTTTTTGAGATCGAACAAAAATGTCTTAGCATATAGGGTTTTACCTCCCAATACGCAAGGGGTCGCACTTTTCCGGTGATGCGATGCGCACTTAGAAAAGGAAAACATCGATGTTTGGCCAGCCAACCGATGTTGTAAAAACATCGATTACAGCAATGTTACTATCGATATTTCTCCACCTCTAATTCTGTGTCGCCGAGTTAAATAAATAAGTTGTGCAATTATAAAGTCTCTACCGCAGTATATGTACATATATTAAAAACAAGTCTTAAAATCTCTATTAAATTAACCAAATGGTTCAGTTGATAGTCTGCGATTGGTTTTTCTTCGGCTATTTGCGAAAGATCGAGGCGACAACGAGCTGTGTCGCTGAGGCCTTTCCAAACTCCATAGTCCCGAGGTAATGTGCAATGTGTCAAATGCAGGCGGAGATTTTTCCCTTGCCCTACTCTCTGTACCGAAATCTGGCTCAAACATTTTGCGTACAACAGGAAATTGATTTTCTATTGACAGGAGCTGGCAGAACGCAGTCTCCGACCATGTACTATGCAAATACTTGCAGACTTCAAAAAATTTGCTTCACGCAGCGTTGCCACACTGCGAGAGTCCTGAAAGAAATGACAATTTCTTCAGCGTCTTCCCAGACCGGGGAAAGGCTGTCAAAAAAGCTTCAGCAACAACTTCCGCTACATGGCAGGGAATTTGTGGAATCGGTGGACTTGGCGGAGGAGGAGAACTGCGCTCAAAAGTTAAGCCATTAGCGAAATGTCCTTTACTTTGCTTATAACGCAATTTTCTGCTTCTTTTCTCGGCTATGTGTTCCGCCCCCTCCACTTGCCAGCTCACTATTTGTTTCGGACACTTTTTGGTCCAGGTCGGGGCGATTCTGGTTTGGGTGCTAGCCGAATGACAACTTCACTGTCAGCGTTTCGCAACTTTTGCACCGTCCCTCGCCTGCGATGGCGAACTTTTCAGCGCTAATGAAGTCGAAGGATATTTTTCATTGTGACCCTGGCAGCCTAATTAGTAAATAAAAATCGGCTTTGTGTATTTCCTTCGAAAGTGGTCGCTTAGAAATTGGGAAATCCAAAAATGATATTTATGTGATTTTATTTGTTAGAAATTATTTTTAATAATAATAGCCCAAGCTGGAAGTATTCTTGGCTGTTATGTTACTAAATATAAAAAGTGCATATCCCTGTACGCATTCAAAGCAAAAAAAAAGTATGGTATAATTTATTTTTATTTCGCTTAAAAATATTATCTTATAGCTCGTGCCTATTGCTATAATTGGTGCTAGTGTTGATTTTGAGTGTTTGCTCAAATTTAAGAAATTAAAAATAACAAGAAAGGAAGCTAAATTCGGCGCGCCGAAGTTTATATACCCTTGCAGATATTATTTCATTACATTGTACCTATACTTGTTTTGTTTACAGTTTGACAGTTACAGTTTTACATTCCCAGCTTTACATTTTCTCTTCATTTACCGACCGCTTCTATGGTAGCTATATGATATACATAGTTGTCCGATTTTCATAACATTTATACCAAAATTCTAAAATAATAAAAAAAAGCTCATATCTCCGAGTAAATAAAAATACGTTGAAAAACAACGAAGTTATAATTTTTTTCTATTAATTTCCCGATCGTT
>JAEIIL010023358.1:0-22264 GCA_018905715.1 Drosophila lini
TATCATTTTATATTCCTGAATTAAGTTAGAAATATAATTTTTAGTGTCTAAACTATTTTTTAAATATTTTTAAAACCTTGAAAAATAAACTAAAACCGCACAAAGAACCTTCCTTAAAAGTCTCATTTTCCTTAGCTTTCTTTGTTGTCTGAAAACCCGGTTTAACATTCACCAAACTTTTGCTTTACTCTACTTTATTCTCCCATTACCTGGCACATATAATTTTTAAAACCGAATTGTTCACATTTTATTGTTATAGTACGCGATTTCCGACTTGAGATCGCGAGCGGCCGCCAAGTGCAACAAAAGCCGGCCGAACTTGGAATAAATTGCCAGACGTCTGTGCGTGCTGTATTTAAATAAGCCTGGCCAAAAGGACACGACTCGTTAAATTCGCCGACAGCTTCGGCCAAAGCAAACACAGCGAGCAAAGACACTAGCAGGACATGCAAAGACACACAGCAAAGTCTAACCTTCGGGGAGCTTTAACTGAGAGAGCACAACATAGCAGAGAGAGAGAGGATTCTGTTAAGATGCTGTTATCGGGATCGGAACTCTATGACCTGTAAAGTGGGTAAAGTTTACTGGAGCAGCTGCAAATAGTTCCACTTAACCGGGGGACAGGACCGCAAAAAGCAGAAGATAAACATATAAAAGCACAGGCACACTGCTATAGCAAATATAAATATTTTAGCCTGAACTTTGCCGTGGGTAAGGGCAAAGTTTAAAATTGCAATAAAATAAAGTTTGCAATTTGGGCCACAAAACTCTGTCTCGTTCTTCTTGCCTCTCGTTGGGCTGGAAAAATGTCACTTCAGTATAATGAGCTGGTCTGCATAATTAAAAGTCCTGAGCCTGGGCAGGGGGCGAACGCGAGTCCTCGAAGAAAGTTTTCAACAAAGGTGCACAGACAAAAGCCGCCGCCGCGATTTATTAGCCCAAAAACTATATAGAAAGCCATGGATTTATCCCAGGCAAATGGAATGCTTAAAATTCATAGAATTTCCCCAGATCTGGCTCAGTTGTTTAAAGCCAGAAAATATTAAGCATACGCCGCGTGTACAAGGACTGAACGTGATGCCGACTAACGTCACGTGATGGGTTTTGAATCCAGCGGATTGGATGTCTCCTCTTAACTGCATTTTCACCGATTTCCATTCAATTGTCACACTACAGTCGCGTTGTGCATATTTAAGCCCAATGCCAGGGCCACTCATCTGTTTATTCGCCCTTCTGGGCAATCATTTCCGCCTTACGTTTTCCATTTCCCGCCGGCTTTCGGTGAAAATTATTTATGGGCCGCGGTCCGCTAATTGCGCATTGGGGCGTGGCGCGAACAACTTTTCGCATATGCAGCAGCACACAACGGCCATCAATTTAAATGCATAGATGGGGGGCATCCAGGGCTCCATGGCGTTGCAAATTGAAATTTATGCGTCTGGCCAAGGTAAATGGCGGAAGGAGGTGGCGGCGGTGTTGGTGGAGAGGATTCCCTTCATCATCAGCTGCCATGTTTAATTGCTATGCCTGCTGACCTTCGTTGTGTCTGGGCAGTTAGATTAATTAACTCACATGTCATCGCAAAGGTCACACTCTCTCGTCGTCGTCGTCGTCGCATGTGGCGATGATTAATGGCCTTCGATCCTGACCAGGACCTTTGGCATATGGATATGCTGCCACTGTCGCTGTCGTTGCACTTTTTGGCAAAAAAAAAAAACAACCCCAGCGATCCGGGTAAATGGCAAATATTTGCGCCTGCTGCCGCCACCGCTTTGTCCGACATTCCTAAATGAAATTAAATGGAAAAAGTATTGGTATGTCAATGCCAAAAAAGGAACGACAAACATTTTAATTAAATTAAAATAAATGCAAACTGTGAAATGAGAAATAATGAAAGAAAACAGACACTGCTGGTGGTATGTAACAAGCAATTTACATTCACCATTAATGGCATACTTAATTATTATGTGTGTGTTGTGCACACACGTCAAATGGGTTTCCATTGCCTTGTGTACGAAGCTTTAATGGTTGGGTTTTATATGTATTTATTATGCTCACACGATATGTATGTCTCAATAAATCGGCACTTGGAACACGCAGTGCAGCGAACAGTCGAACTCTCGCTCGTAGCGTTGGCATTCCGCAGACCGATCTGTGGTTGGAATCATGTCCTTAACGCATTGCTGCATGCATGGTGTCGGCAATGAATGAGCCAACTCTTGGGGCGCCACCTCCTGGTGCAGAGCCACCCCCTGACGTTGCTCCTCCTGCTGGTCCTGCGAAAGGTCGTTCCCTTGGATAACCTGCAGCGTCAACAACTGCATCACGATAAACAAAATGGTTAATTTCATATTTGTGTTTGCCAAAGTTGCTTAAATTTTCATTACTGACAGTTGGCTCCGTGAGTGGGGGCAAGGTACACTGATAAAAATTAAATAAAATGGGAAAAAAGACCAAGAAAAAACAATATAAGCTTTAAAGATATTTTTAAAATAAGTCAACTTGTAGGAAGTTCTGCTTAAAAAAATTTACATAGGGTTAAGGAAAAGACCTTTTACGCTTCTTACTAAAACTATAACACCCTGGAATTGTATACAAAATATAGAATAATAATTCCAAATTCCAAATAATTCCGATATAAACATATATTTTTTTCCGGTGAACTTGTTTCCTCGCCCATAATGACTTCCGGGGTGGCATAAGCAAACATCCAAATGAGGCAATCTAAGCAGCAGTTTGCGGCTGCCTGTGGCTCTGGCTACACAATTATGAACCGCCCATAGGACTCGCACACACACAAGCAAAAGCAAACTCATGCATCGGCGCCACATACCCCCCTACCTCCCACACCATTCGCATGTAGAAGAAAATGTGCCACGGGGCGCATTAGTAATGCCCATTGCGGCGGCATCTATTACACAGCGCCTTGTTTATGTGCAACACTCACAAGCTCATGACCAACAGCCAGCGGCGACTGCTTACCATGTGACCCCCGCACCCCCCGCTAAGGATACTCGAACCCCTCTCCTTACCCTAGCCTTGACATTTATTTCGGGGGAAATGTGTATATAAAAGCAACGAAAAAAAAAAAAAATAAACAAAAAAAAAGGCGAGCAGCAAAAATTGTAGAGAATTATGTGCTCGTTTGGTAGAAAAGCGACTCGTTAGAGACTTCACTCGATATGTTGTTTACCCAGCCACGCCCCCTGCCGTCGCCTCCATCAATGCTTTTGACATTTGTGCCTTGGAAAAGCCACCTCCTCACATTTTCCCCGCCGCTGGCTTGTGTGCAACAAGCGCCGAAGAGCGGATTAAGGAATAATGATGATGAATGAATGGCGGTGAAATAAAGTGCTGGAATTTGATTTGATATTAACCGAAAATTAATTTAGAATTGAGTGCTTTTGGATTACAAAACTTGTACAGAAATTCCAAGGATATTTAAGAGGGAGAAGGAGAACTTAAGAGGGGAAAACTATCTAGGGAATTGATGAGCCTTACAAATTAGTTCTTATATTTTACAAATAAAGCTATATAATAGGATGCTTCTGAAATCACTGCAGGCTTTTAAATTTTTGAAAAATATATCATTTTTTTATCCTAATCCCTTTGCCATACTTACTTATGTAATGTTTTCTTTGATTGATTTCGATTAAGTGTCAAATGTCTCCCGCTGCTGTTGGAAAGTTCAAAGGAAATCCGTGTTGTGTGACAATTTCTTGGCCGCACATCAAAAGCAGTCAGAGCCAGACAAACGTTTTCGGTTACATTTTTAATAATGTTTTGTGCGCTTTCCGCTCGATGCTTTTGCCCCACAAAGGACCCCGAGCAGAAAGCCATTTGCTGAGAACACAAATTAAAAAGGTTTCTGCGTTAATAAGGGGAACATTTTTAAAAATGCACGAGGTGGAGGTGGAAACTTCTCTCAACCACAAAGCCAAATTCAATTCATCAAAGCCAGAGGCCACGCCCACAGAAAGGCTAGAGAAAAAGAAGAAAGGGGGCGCTGTGAGGTGTTCGCTGTCGTCATGAATTTGGGTCACACCCGGGAGCTTTGAACTGTGTTAGTAGGGCAGCGCATGGATGTCAGCTAGCCAGGACCTGCAAACGTCATGGCGCTGTGACGTCACGAAGGAAGAGTCAAGTCGAGTCGAGTCGAGAGTCGGTGTGAGTAATGCAATTAGAAGAAAGGACTACGGTTGCCCCTCTTCTTCTCTCTCTCTGTTGTGCTCTTGCGAAAAACTCTCTTTTGCCAGCGAGAAGAGCAAGCATACGCCCTGTTGCACACGCCGCGTAGGTTGCTCATACGCCCCGTGCGCCACCCCAAGCTTAGTTCAATCAACTTGGCTTTAATATTCATTTATTTATTACTTTTAGTTCGTGTATATAGTTTGCCTGTTTTGTATGCTGTATGATGTATGCTTTTTCACTAGATTTAATAATTGTTTTCTGTTTGCATTCGGTTTTGATTTAATTTTATTTTTGGGTTTCTGGGTTTCGGTTTCCCATTATTGCTTATTCGAATTGTAGACAGGTTACCAACTTCAATTGGGGGGGCAACGGCAAGGGTGATTTTCCCTTGCTTTATTGTGTGGGTTTCTTTATTGTTTAATTTAATACGCTAACAATGGTTGCTGTTGGCTTAAATTCATTTGGCTACCGGTTCGGCTTGGAGAGGGTAGGCGGGGCTAGGAGGGGCGTTCGAAGCGTCTCAAAACTCGTCGCAAGCCGCTCTCTCACAAACCACGAAAAAACCTATTACACATAAAATACAGTCAGTCTCAATTGGCCTTTAACGAATGACATTCACAATGGCATTGGTCTAAAAACAATTTTTGATGTGCGTCTCCTCGTTCTACCTCTACTTCTCGTCTAACACAATTCACACGACAAGCAAATCAAAGGATTCCTGGATTCCTGGGACATTCCATCCGATTTGGGTTCAACTCGGGTTTCCTTTGCCTGGGTCTCTCTATCTCAAATATAATACTTATTGTGCTAACCTTTGATTATATGTGTGTATATAGTTCTTCTATTGCGATTCTGTGTGGCTGTGTGTATAAGTTCTAATACGTTTCTCCGTTTGACTGTGATTGCTAAAACACTCTGCTCAAATCTCAAATCTCAAATCTTGACCTTGACCTTTAACTCTAGTACGTGTATTTGTTCGTTAACTTTCATTTGCGCTTAGATACTATGAAGCATTGTGTGACTTTGTTCTCGATT
This sequence comes from Drosophila lini, assembly GCA_018905715.1. Taxonomy (NCBI): domain Eukaryota; kingdom Metazoa; phylum Arthropoda; class Insecta; order Diptera; family Drosophilidae; genus Drosophila; species Drosophila lini. The sequence continues at coordinate 5,227 of JAEIIL010023358.1, forward strand.
GATTCCGGCTTCGTTTCGTTTGCAGAGTTCGCAGTGCCTAATTACATGCTACAAATACGATTTATGTTAACCCAATGTTGCAGGACTGATGTCGTCGGTATGGTATTTGGTATATCCTCCAAGCTTATGATTCGCTCTGATCCGCTGCCTTTAATCCTGGGCCGGCAGACTTCACCTAAGGCTGCCCAAGATGGGCAGTCAGATGTCGCCATTGGCATTCGCGTTTCCGTTTAGATTGGCATTGGCTTCGTTGGCCGCCACCTCGGCGGCAGAGCCACCGCTGGTGGTGACACATGTGCTGGTGGCCTCACCCACCGTGATGGTTATCGTCGTATTCTGATTGTCACACTGCACCACCTCGATGGTTCGAGTATTGCTGGTCGCCGTGGTGCTCATCTGTCCACTCTCCGCCTCGTTTAACTGTCGCCCAATCTCCCGATCAATGGCCTCCGCATCCTCGGGATAACGTTCCGAGCAGAAGATGGCTCCAGCCTTTAGAAGCTTCAGCAGATTCAAGCGATCCTCGGCATTGCGCTTGGCACAAAGGGGTCTAAAAAGGATATAAATGAAATTAGTATAGTTTCTTTTAGGGTTCCGTTTCCTCCCACTCACCTTCCCGCATCCTTGAGCTGCTCCATAAACTCCTTGCCCGTTATGTCCACCAGCGAATTGGGATCCATGTTGGACAGCGAGTCCAGGTCTGCATCGTTCATTACAGACACATTGCAAAGGTTGTTCTGCAGCTGCCCCACCAGCTGACGAATGCGAGCAGACTCCGAGTTGCTGGCATCGGTGGTATCGCCCTCGCCTCCTGCTCCTCCTCCACCGCCGGCGGGGTCTCCGTTACCGGTTCCAACATCGGTGCCATGCGGAGTGGTTATGGTCACGTAGTGCGTGGGCTGTAAACAGAGTGGAGATAACGTTTAATTTAATCTCTCAAGCTCTCGGTTCCGGCTGGTCACGAGCATCCCAGCGTCCTGGCATTCCGAGAATAATGCAATTAGTCATTATGGCAGATAAAAGAGGGACTCAAATAAAACGAATTATCCAATTAAGTGCTAGTCACTGGGAGAAAAAGGAAATTAGGGTAGAGTTATCCTTTTTTTAAATTGGAATTTAAAGGGTATTTCTTTAAGTAAAATATGGGTAAACTTCTTAATTAAATTTCTAAAAAATTTATACTTAAGTGCAGGACTCACATCAATCCAATGTTCACCGGGAAAAACAGCCACCAGCTCTGTATTCTCATCCAGCGTGCGAAAATACTCCTCATCATCGATCTCCGTGCCATCGGAGTCCAGGTGGATGGTTGGCAGGTGGTCAGACTTCTCAAACTTCTCAGCCACCTTGCTGCGAATCTCCTCCAGACTGGAGGCGCAGACAGCCTTCTTAATGTTCCGAGTTACGTCCTTGACCTGGAAGAGCAAGGGGAAATGATAAACCATTACACGTTTGCAATTACGGATACGGAAACGGTTACGAAGGAGGCAGTAACAGCTACACATGGCCCCGCTCATCAAATGAATAATAAATTAATGTCAGAGGAGGAGCAACAACAACTGTGTCAGGCCATAAAATATTCACCAGCAACAGCACCCAAAAAATAAACACAAGAAAAACATACAGTTGTAAATTTTGTTTCTGAAAAAGAAAACACAACCCAAAACATGAACCCTTTTTCTTTTCGAAGAAAGAAAGAAACTATGAAAAGCCTGGGTCCACTTCATTGAAGTTTCTTTCACGTGCCACTTAATTATTTACTAGTTTTCTGTAGTTTCTTTTTCTTTATTTTCTTTTGATTGCAAGTTTTTGTGTGGCGCTGCTCTGGTAATTAAATTAAATAATCTTCATGGCAAGCCAAATGGAATAAATATATAAATAAATAATAAACACATATGGATTCTCAAAAAAAAAAAATATAAACCCAATGAATAAGTAAGCGAAATATTTGCGCCCACGTCATGTCCTGCTGTCAAACGTCCATTTGCTCTAATTGAGATTTATGGAGGCTCTTTTATCCCAGGAGGAATGTCACCTTTAAGTGCAGCCATCATACATATGAAAATATAAAAAATATATCCTGCAGGCTGTGTGCACTTTTTTGCTCAAGAACTTGAACCCAGTTTGACATGCACTCGTCCGACTGCGGCGCAAATATTTGCCATTTATGTACCTACATATATCCTTTTTTTATATGCGACAAAGCTATGCCTGTCAGCGTTTTGCGCTGCATGCTCCTCCTCGCGCAGGATGCCATAAGTGAGCGCTGCAAGGACGACGACGCGACGTCTTTGCCAGGCTCTATTAAACTTGCATGCAATGTTAAATGGTGCCTCAGCACTAAGGTTAAACGAAACATAAATTAGACCTGGTCCAAAACAGAGGGGCATAAAGGGAGCCAGGACGAGTGCATTCCTGACGGAATTTATAGCCCCGAAACGTTGGGCCGGCAACGTGTGCAACTCCTCGAGGTCCTTCATAAATAATTGAGACCGCGCCGTGACTAAATGAAATTTGTAGACGACTTTTCCATTTCGAATGTCTTATTTTATTTGCAGTGCTCCCTCAGTTCCCCAGAGTCGGCGAAAAAGTCGGCATTAAATTATCTCATAAATGCTTAAAGCAGCCAAGCAGCAGCAGCGTCAAATATTAATCATATCTCTGGCTGCGGGAAAAACTTGGCAGCAATGAAAAGTTTTCGCGAACTACTGAAGCATCAGACAAGTGGGTCTTATAGAAAACAAAAGCATCGTTTTTTTCATGCGAAACTTGTCCAAAGTTTTAGTTTCACTTGATCACATTAGTGGATTTTCTCAAAAGTTGCTGTCGTTTCTCTTTCCCTGACGGTTGCAATTCAATTAGGATTTTAGTTTATTATTTAATTGGCTTCTCAATGAAACAAAACCTGGCAAATATCAACAAGCAACTATGTAAAGGTGATTTTTCGTAAAACAAAAACAATATAAAAGAGTAAACAAGTAATTTAATTAAATGGGAAATATAAGACAGATGATTGCCTTGGGGGAAATCCAAATATAATAAATAATAAATAAAGATGAAAAATAATACATTACTTAATAAAAGAAAATATTGGCAAACTGAGTTGAAAAATATATCCTTAAATAAACTTTAAATTAAGCAAGGAGACAAAATAAAATATATTTATATTTTTAATTATATTCTAGGAATTTTAAGACCTACTGAATTCCCCTAAATATTAAAAAAAAACAAATTTGTATAAAATCAGTAATTTAAATTCATAGAAAACTGTTCCTGGAAACCACTCCTGCATAACATATATTTGTTTAACCAGTTCTTGGTATTTTCATTTTCATTCAGTAGTAAATTAAGCTTTCATTTTAATCAAATTTTCCTATTTTCCAATTTCCGTTCAATGGTGTCCAAAACAGATTTAAACCGATTTTAGGATGATGGCTTTTAAATCACAACTAACTTGAGCTGCTTGCTCAACTATGAGGACCCCAGGGTCCTGTGGCCACACGTGCAACGACCTCCGACGTCTGTCTATATCCTTCGGTTACGTGCCTGGGACTCTGACTCTATTCATCTGCATCTCAGACGGAGACGGAGACGAAGAGCTCCACAAGTCGCTGGGCTTTTAAATATTTGATGGGCGTGTGTAGGCCGCCGCAGATTTCCAAGACGCTGGGGAAATTAGGCGACAACTTTAAATTGCTTTCCAACTATGCTTTGGTATTATGTAAATTGTTTAATAAATTATTAATCAAATTCCGAGCGTGGCTGTGGGCGTGGCCGTTTTGCTAATTACAGCGCGACATGTCGGGATGAAAAAGTTTTGGCCATTTTAATGGCATTTTCATGGCTGTCGGAGCAGTTGACAGCTTTTAATCCGATTTGTGTTTGGTGGTTTCTGAATTAATTATTTTAATAAGCGGCGACATTTTAATGGATCTTGTCACTGGATGGATATCCCGAGGATGACTTTAGAAATATATCACGAAGGATGTCAAGCAGCCGATTTAAATAGCTTTGTGGTTTTTGTGGCGCTCGGTTTTTCTTTTGTGCTGCCAACGACATGAACTCCTTGTACTCCGTGTACTCCTTGCGGTTTTTCGTTACTTTAAGGACATGTTTCAGATACACAATAAAAAAAATTCTCAAAAAAAATTGTGGCACTTATTATTAAAATATTTATTTAAGTTGATCTAAGTTTAAGATTTTTAAAATGATTTAGAGATTAATAATTTAATATTGTAAGTATAAAATGTCCGCCCTTCAAATTGATTATTGACCATATTTTTAGGTAAAAATACCTAACTTTATATTAAAAATAAACCTTAATAGCCTCAAAAGATAAAACTCAAAACCAATTCAAGAACCAAGAGAAATTTCCAGGGCTCGTTCTTTTCCCCCGTTAAAAATCTTTATTTTTTGTTGAGATTTTTCCAAGGAAATTCGCCCGCTGCCTGGTAAATCCTTTAAACGGCTTTGTGCTGTTTAAACGGCAGATAAACAAATTAGATGGCAACAAAGGACCTGCAGACGGGCAAAACAAATGCCAAACTCAAACAATTCCCAAAGCTGGCATGTAAAAAAACAAAAAAAAATGCTAAAAAATACAAATAAAAGCAAATAAAGGACGAGGAAAAGCAAACATGAAAAATTCACATCAAATTTGTATTTTTGCAAAGCCAAAAACAAAGGCAGTAAAGGCTCATTACTGAGCTTTCGCCATTCTCTTATGTATGCAAGCTTTTTACTCTTTTAGCAAGGTTCTCTTATTTTTGCGAGTCTTTCTCTTTGCAAGTTCAACCCAGTTTCCATAAAGAACAAAAAAAAAACGAACGCAGCACGCGGCCAACAACAACAAAAGCACAAAACAACAACGCCCAAAAAAGGGCATGGCTGGAAAATAATGCATGCTCGAAAAATGTCATTGTCTGGCTCTCGGGTTCTCGGCCTTTGTCAACTAACAACTTAATTAAAAAACGCCACAATTAACACGAAGTTGCAACTTTCAGAAATTAAAAAAACTCACTTTGAACGGCTTTTTGGAGTCGCCCGAATTCGCGGCTGTCGTCTCCATGGCTTTTGTTTGTTTCTTAATTAGGTTTTATTCACTTTTAAAATTCACTTGCTTTGCAGCTTTAATTGTTTAACATTTGGTAATTTTTTTATCACTAAAGTTTAATCAAACAAACTTGAAATTCCTTCCCGCAAGCTGCACTTGAAATGGGAATGAAGTGTACTGTTTTTAGCTCTGCAGCGGGAGCTTTTGGGATCCAAAGAGCGCCGGTTTTAAAAATGAAATGCTGCTTGGAGGCGGCAGTGGCTTTTATAGAGTCAGCGCTAACAGGGGTATAACATAGAGAAGCTCTTCCTCTTTTGCACGCTGTAAGCTCTCTGCTATCCAAGCCGTTAATTATTAAAAATAATATAACTTTATGTGCTAAATTAAACAATAAATATTTAAGAAAGTGCGTTTCAAAAAATGCATTTGTACAGTAAAATAAACGAAGCTTACATGCCAAATTTTGAATACCGTTTTAATCGAAACATTTAAATTTAAAAATAAACGGGAACCCAAAATTTATATACCCTTGCCATTGAATTAGAAATCAAACATATCTAATCCAAAAATGAATTACTTTCAATTTTAATTCAAAAAATATATATGATTTATAGGGTCGAAAATGACTGCTTTGCAAGCTTCTAAGTAAAATTAAAATACCCTGTATGGGTCTAAAGAGAATACAAATTTATCAAACACACGAAAAATAACATCCAAAGAGAGCGACTTTAGTATAACTCTCTCTCTGCTCTGTCTCTGCTGACTATGTTAGTACCAGAGTCCTGTAACCAAGCCACCGAAACTGCAAAGAGCATCCTAGAACAATCCTGGAGACACAATTCACACTGACCTTTAATGGGAAAATGAGTGAATTTTGCACTAAAATGGCAGCCTTAATCACCAGGTAAAGCCACTTTCAAACGTTCCATTGAGATTCAGTACCCGGACTTCGTATCTGTCCATTGATATCCGGCCCCTGACGACAATCAACGTAACTTTTCCCCCATTTTCCCTCCAAAAGAGCAGCTTTAGACAACGCTTAACTTTCTGCTCAACTGAACTGGCCAGAGTGCCAACACCCATTTAAATCTATATACTATTTCTATGCACACATCAAGAGACCGACCAGATAAAGAGGAGCAAAAAAGCAAACTTTTGACAAATGGCCAAAATACATGAAAGGAAGCCAAAGCCGGAAGGTGGCCCCAGATTGAGTTGAGCTCAACTGAGTTTGAGGCACAGAGAAAAAGAAGAACTATTATGAATGAGTTAAAAAAATATGTATCAAAAAAGTATATTAAATTTATATTTATTTAAATATTTATTTCCTAAGAAATATGTGCAACTTAGTTTTATCATTATAATTAACCTGGAAAATGTTAAAAATAGCTTAATTTTATTCAGGATATTTTCAGCATAATGAAGCATGTACGTATACGTAACGTTACGTATACGTTCAAATAAATAAATAAACAATTAGGAATTAGGAAATAACTAGGATGTTTTTTTGAGAAAACTCTCATTAATTCATGAAACGTGCGATTATGATCCTTTTATATACCTTTAGGATTTTACCCTTGAAAATATCTTCAAAAAAGTATTTCAACAAATAATTAATTTTGTGAACTCATAAACTATTTTAATTATAAATTCTACTACAATTTTTATTAAATTTTATTATTAATATAATAAATAATAAAAATAATTTTTATTAACTTCACTCATACTCTTTTTCTCTCTCTGCCTAGAATGAAACTAATGGGGGATAAGGAAAGCGGATCAGAGAAGGGCAAGAAGGAACCTTAAATTGTCATCCTTGTGCGCGCCATCGGTTGCTGCCACTGCCCCCATCCCTACCAGATTCTCCTTCTGCTGCTGGCAGCTTGCCCCGCTGGCTGTCATTGCACTGTATACTGCATGCAGTAACTACATACTTATATAGACCAGCCAACGCAATAGCAACAAAAGGAGCAGCCGGCGGAGGGTGTGATGAAGGGGGTCAAGAGGTTGAGGATGAGGAAGCTGGGGCGACTATTTTTAGCGCAGGTCACTTGAAAGGACGCACAAGGACATCGACGCGTGCGGGTGTAGATGGTGCTGTGGCGCAAACAGTTTGCAGGTCACGTGCCCATGCACCGCGGTGCATTGACCACGGAGACGTTGACACTCTGGGCCGGAAACTGGGTTGAGGCTTTCGTCACTCGATGTCAGGTGACAGGTAATTGCCTTGCATGGTGCCAGGACAATAGACAATGCTTACGTAGCGAGGGAAACCAATAAATCAACGCTTGGTCATTTTAGTTACCTGAAGAACTGAAGACATTGTGAGCTTGACTTCACCTTACATATCTATCCTTAATATTAAAATGAGAGGTTAAAAGTTAAATTAAATATAATTAATAAAGAAAAAGGACGTCAAGGATATACTTTAAAACTTTAATAATTAAGAAAGTATGCCTAAAAAAAATCTAAAACCAATTAGGTATCAATTAACAATAAGGAAACAAGAATGTTTCCTTTACAAACCCAAAGCAACAAGGATAACAGCAACCTTCAAAGCAAACCAAATGGAAAACAAATTGCAAGCTCAACAACAACAGCTTGCCCACGCTTATTAATCGCTTTTTTGCCGGCGAAAACCTTGTAAATTTTGGCCTAAGCAACTGTCAAACAAAAAGCAGACAAAACTAATTATCCTTGCGTCGCGCGCCCTAAAAAAGGATAACAGCAACGCGTTAACACCGCTAATCTCATTTTAGTTACCAGCTTAGGACCGCTAGCTAACAGGACTCTGCTAAAATAAGGGTAGCGCCGCTGCTGCCTGTAACAGGACCTCGTTAAAACTCAAGTAGGACTTCGTTTGAACCTCTTCACTTTGACATTTGTGAGCGAAATAAGGGCTTCAAAGGGACATTGGGTAAAAATTCGTTAAAACTAAATTGTAATCTAAATAATTTATAAATAAATTAATAAATAAATCTTATTAAAAATTATAATAAATAAATTATAGTAGTTTTAAATATTTTCTAATTTTATTTGTATTATTTCGTAAAAAGCAATATGTGTAAACTTGATCAAAGAAGCTTTCCAAGAAGGCTCTCCTCCTCCATGGGTATACGAATAATTTTAAATACCAAAATACAAGGATTTCCAGGACTTCCTTTCCGCTACTTTGGCGTGGGCGGTGGCGTGGCAGAGTTGCAGCAAGTCACAAACTCCCTGCTGGGCCTGACACAGCTCTTCTCTCGCTCGTAAATGCCCAGAAAGGCATTGCAGTTGGAACAGTACAGATACTCCCGGTTATCCGAGGAGGCCAAGCAGGGTAGCAGGCACAACGGCCAGCAGACTGCTATCGAGGCGGCACAGCAGCGGGTAGTCACGATCTCCGAGGCGGCCTTAATCATGGGACGGCGCTGACAGCCGCAGCAAGGACAGAAGATGCAACCCTCCCCTGGAACCCAGCGCCTAATGGAAAGCCTGTAGCACTTGCTTCGTTGAGCAACCTCCTTCTCGGAGCGACCGTCGTTTGGGCATGAACCCTTTTCGCCACCACCACCACCAGAGATTTGGCTGGAGGGGATGTAACCCTTTTTCTTCATATCTTAAATATAAATATTAATAATAAATAAATAAACAATAAGTTTTTAGGCCTACTTACATGCCTCCGCCTTATTGGCCATTTGTTCTTCAGAGAGACCCGTCTTCCTGCTGATCTCCGAGAGGCGTTCCTCGCTGATTCCATGCTCTGCGGCCAGCATGTGCATTCTCTTGATCTTCTCGCTGGCTAAAAGTTCATTTAATTTTAAATTTATATAAATTCTGTATTTAAACCAAACTTAAGGCTCACTTTCGGAATTCTGGGATGAGGCCGCCGTCTTCTTAGATTGCTCCATTTTCTCGGACATCTGGGACTCGCAGCCGCCCTTGGACTTTCGGCTGTTCAAAGTGCATTTACTGGGGTGATCCGTCTCCACGTGGCGCAGCAGACAGATGGGATCGCAGCGGGAGATTCGTATTACCTTCTGACAATGCATACAGCGCATAAAGTCCACATCTTTTGCAGCTGAGCACGTGGACATATTGCTCTCTACTATCTGTAAATCTTTTTTAAATTCTAGGTTTCCAGTCTGACGTGTGTGGATCAGCCTGCTCTGTGGCCAAATCCGTAATAAAAAGCCCACTCTGCTTATAAAAAAATATGTCACAATAACAAAACACTTTATTCGTTAGTCTCATCAATAGTTCTCTAGAATCATCTTGGGCACCACATTCATGCTGGTCAGCTCCTGGAAGAGCAACTTGCAGGCGTACGGCATGGATATCTTAGAGACGTGGGCCGAGGACTGGCAGAAGTGGCACCAGGAGCAGTAGGCCAGCCTGCCGCAGGTCCGGCAAACGTCCACCTCGAAGGCATCTGAGGAGATCATCAGGCGCTCCATGATCAGCATACTGGCTCCGTACGAGATGAGGCAATCCCGTTCCATTTCACCCAAACGCAGTCCTCCCTCGCGACTCCTGCCCTGCGTGGGCTGCCTGGTGAGTACCGCCTTGGGGCCACGGGCACGGGCATGCATCTTGTCCTGCACCATGTGCTTCAGCTTTTGATAGTACACGGGTCCCGAGTAGATGTACGCCTCCAGGGGAGCGCCAGTGATGCCCGAGTAGAAGAAATCCTTGCCCATGTAGTTAAAGCCATGCCGCTCGAGTTCCGCCTGGATATCCTGCACTTTGGAGCCGCCAAAGGCAGTGCCGTAGTGGAATTTGCCCTCTAAGACGCCCGCCTTGCCGCCTAGCAGTTCCAGCGTTTTGCCCACTGTCATTCGAGAGGGAAAACCATGGGGATTCATGATCATATCCGGGCAGATACCCAGGTCATTGTAGGGCATATCCTCCTGGTCAACAATCAGGCCGGTGACGCCCTTTTGCCCGTGCCGCGAGCTGAATTTGTCGCCAATTTCGGGTATTCGAGTCTGTCGCAGCAGGATCTTGATGAGAAAGTCCTCCTCAGAGTTGGCCGAGACCATCACGCGTTCCACATAGCTGGGCTCCGAACCCTTGTAGCTAATAGGAACAGCTGTGTAGGGGACTTGGGGAGACTGACCCTCCAGGGGATTCATCGATGTCACCGCCGGCATCTCCTTGTTTATCATGATCTGTTTGTTTTGAACCTGCTCGCCGGGCGCCACAATGCCATCTGTGTCCAGGACATCGTGCTTGAAGATCACCTTGTTGGTGAGGGCATCCTTGACCGGACCCATGATCCTGTCAAAGGTCTGATTCGCATACCGTTTCACCGTGCACTTGGAGTTCTTGTAAACCAGACAGCGTCCATAGCCTCGGTCAATCGAGGCCTTGTTCAGGATCAAAGCGTCCTCGATATCGTAGCCGGAGTAGCTCATCACAGCCACTGTGGCATTCTGGCCAGCGGGCAGCTTGTCAAAGTTTGTGAGCTCAATGGTCTTGGTCTTGACCATGGGCGCCTGGGGATACACCAGATTGTACATCAGCGAGTCGATGCGGTTCTTCTGGTTGTAGCCAATCATGCCCATCGCCTGCTTACCCATGGCGCACTGGTAGGTGTTCCTGGGACTCTGGTTGTGATGCGGATACGGCACCAGGCCGGCGCACACACCCAGCAAGGTGAAGGGCTCAATCTCCAGGTGCGTGGTGCGTTCCTCAATGTGCTCCTCGCTCCAGGCAATGAACGAGTCGTTCTCCTCGTTCACATCCAAATACTCGATGAGTCCGTCCAGAAGGAAGTCATCGAACTTGCGGATGCCCCGGTTCAGCTCGTCCAGGTGATGCTGCTTTACCCGCGGACGGCACTTCTCCACAATGATGTAGGGACGGCACAAGCGCCCGCCGTCCGTGTGGATGTAAACGCATCGCTGGGTGTAGGATGTGTGCACAGAAACATAGCTGCCCATGCGGCCCTTCCGTCGCATATAACGAAGGTTTCTCACCAGGTGCTTGTGGTTCAAAGTCAGTCCCAGAACATTGCCATTGATGAAGACCAGAAAGACGTTCGGATTATTGATCGGATTGCCGCTCACTTCCCGGATATCCTCGACGCCGGCATTGAAGGCCAGAACCATCACCGGTGCCTCCTCCACCTCCGTGGTGATGTGCGTCATCAGAGCCAGATTCTTGACCAGTCCGCAAGCCTCGCCCTCGGGCGTATCTGAGGGACACAGCATGCCCCACTGACTAGGCTGCAGGGAACGCGGTCCGGACACCTTGCGTGTCTTCTCGAACTGAGAGTTTACGCGCGTCATCATGCCCAGGGCGGATATATAGCTGAGACGGGACAGGACCTGAGTGACGCCTGCCCTTTCCATCTTGAAGCGCTTTATGGTCCAGTTGCCGGAGCTGATGGCAGACTCCAATCCCGCCGTGATCTGCGCCGCCCTCATATGCTTCACCACATCGAACTGGGCCGCCTTCACCTTGGGTATATTCTTGTCCGCAATGGTCTTTAGCTCCCAGTTCATTCGCTTGAAAAGATCCTCGAACATGAGGGAAATCATGGAGCCAGCCAACTCTAAGCGCTTGTTTCCATAGTAATCCCTATCGTCGAAGAGGGTTTTATCCAGCTCGGCGGCCATAACGCGGCGCACCATCATGGAGACATAGATGGCTTTCATTTGGAAGTTGAAATTCTCCACGGGCACGTGGGCCAGAATAGTGGTTAGTAGCAGCTCGCGGGCTTCCTCCGAGGGGGTTTTTGTGGTGGCGCTTTGGAAGCGCTTGACCACCAGCTTAGAGCCTGCCAAACGGGAAGAGATATTAGAGGAGGAATTTATAATTTAATCAGGAGCTCTTACCCATATACTCCAGGGCCCTTTGCTGGGTAAACACTTTCAGATTGAAAGCCTCCAGCAGAGAGGCACCGAACCTATTCTGGGATCTGGCATCAATCCCAATATGCGCCTGGATCTCCTGATCGGAGACAACTCCCAAGGCTTTGAAGATCACCACAATGGGTATGTCATCCGTCATTGAGTTGTGCTTCAGGTAGTATTTTCCATGTTTACTTAAAACCAGGGTACGCGACTTTTTCTCATGCGTGGAGGAGGTGACCTGGCACTGAACCACACCATTAAAGTCCTCAGTAAGCATCTTGTTCCACGACAACTGCTCCTGAATGAGAATAACCTTCTCCTGGCCGCGCACCACAAAGTAACCGCCTGGATCCAACGGACACTCGTTCAGCTTGGACAGCTCGAACTCCGATTTGCCGGTGAGCGCACAATTGGAGCACCGCAGCATGAGAGGCATTCTGCCAATCAACAGGTTGTTCCTCTTAATCCGCTGCGTACCCCGGGTATACTCAATATCCACGGTAATAGGCGCGGAGTAAGTGGTGTCCCGCAGGCGACACTCGTGCGGCGTGGTCGCCTTGGTAATGTTGAAGCCCTCATCGATGTCCGGCTTGCCCACGCGCACATCCAGGTACTTCAGGTAAAAGAGCGGATCAGCGCCACTGGTCACCAGCTCGTTCGCCTTAACGATCTTCTTGATGTCCACGTTTATGAAATGATTGAAGGAATCAATGTGCTGCTTCACGAGGCCCTTAACCTGTAGGAATGCCGGCAGCAGCTTCCACTTCTCCGATAGCGGCTTGATGGGCGTGGCCCAGTCCTTGCTGTCGCCGGGCTCCCAGGTCATAGCCTCCACGTTGGAATCCAACTTCTTGTGCTCCACCATATTAATTAATTATTATTATTTGAAATATTACAAAATAAAGCTCAGTGTGCTCGAGAGGTTTTTAGTTTATATTACTTAAATACGTTGTAAACATTAGAGGATATTTGAGTTCAAGACATTTGGTCACACTTTAATGGCTGAAAAACATTTATCGTTGCCGGATCGATGTATTCCAAGACTAGTGCAGTCAGTGTTGGTAAGTATTGTAAGCTCGATAGGGCGCGAAAGTCAAAATTTAGATCTTTAAATTACTTGTTTCATTTGTATCTCGCAAAACCGCTTTTACGTTACCAAAACTTTGATTTAATACAAAATCCAAACTACAGAACACTCTCTTTTTTATTTCCAAATAAAAAATGCAATCGAACATTAAAAAAAGCATAACCGTCGCACTGCAAGTCTAGACCTTCTTTACAATCTGCACCACATCCTCGTCGTTCAAAACATGCTCGATACCCACTTTCTGCGGCTGATGCTTCACCGAAGAGCCCCAGACCAGCGCACTGAAAATATGTAGAATTTTTAAATAAATCTCAAAAAGAAAACCTTACTTCAACTCACTATTTAAACTCCTTGGCGATGGAGCGATGCAGCTTGTTGCAAAAGTCTTCGATGCTCGTGTGCTCGTTGTGGAGCACCACGGGAGAATTATAGTCAGGCAGTTGTCCCTTGGGCTTGGTGTAGATCCGTACAAGTCGCAGGTATTCCCACATCAGCTCCAGCAGATCGTCAAAGTTCCAGTGATGATGCGCCGAGATGGGCACGCAATGGGGGATCTTGTAGATAACGTCCAGCTCCTCGATGGAGATCTGATCGATCTTGTTCAGCAGATAGATGCAGGGTATGTAGATGCGGTTGCCTTCGATGACATCGATCAGGTCGTCACTTGTGGCGTCGTACCGGAGCGTGATGTCCGCATTGTGTATCTTGTACTCGGACAGAATGGTCTTGACCAAATCCGTGTCCAGCTCGGACTGCGGCACCATGCAGTTGAGGTTTATGCCGCCCTTGTCTTTCCGCTTGTAGTAAATATTTGGCGGCTTCTTGTTCAGCCGGATGCCGAAGCCCTCCAACTCGTGCTCCAGCAGCTTCTTGTGGCCCAGCGGCTTGAGGCAATCCAGCACCATGAAGATGAGGTTACAGGTACGAGCCACCGCTATCACCTGTCGACCACGACCCTTGCCATCCTTGGCGCCCTCAATGATTCCGGGCAAATCCAGCAGCTGGATCTTGGCGCCCTTGTACTTGATGCAGCCGGGCACCGTCGTAAGCGTGGTGAACTCGTAGGCCGCCACTTCAGAGTAAACGCCGGCCAGATTAGAAAGTAACGTGGATTTTCCAACGGAGGGAAAACCCACGAAACCCACCCGGGCATCTCCGGTCTTGGCCACCTCGAAGCCAGCTGTGGGGGAGTCATTATTTAGTAAGTGGAGCAAATTTAAAAGTTTACAAACTCACCTTCGCCGGTGCCACCGCCGCCGCCTTTGGGAGAAATCAGCTCACGACGCAGCTTGGCCAGCTTCGCCTTCAGCAGACCCAAATGCGCCGATGTCGCCTTGTTCTTCTGGGTGCGGGCCATCTGTTGAGATCCAAGAAGTCCCAGGTACGACGAAGACACGGGCGGCGAGGTAGTGGATCCGCGGGGGAGAGATGGGATGCGAGACAGGTTAGTTTCCGGCCGGTCAGCAGGTGTTGCGCCTATCACTCACCTCCGACTCGATGGCCGCGATTTTCTCCAAAATTGTGCTCATGGCAGGTCAGTGCGGTTCCCTAACAGATCCCAGCTATCAACAAAATTTAGTTTAAATAATAAAATAACTCGCGTGGACAAGGCTAGAGGTGGAACTGAAATCGATTCCAAAATCGATAAATCGATATTTTTAACTCATTGTTAGCCAACACTGCCTCGGCACGGCAGGTCACACCTGATGTAGGACAGTTACAAATCCGTTAGAATTTTCTCCCCATTAAAATGTTCGCCAAAGGTAAAGTTTAGAAATTACAAACATTTAAATTAATTTATAAACATTTTATCAACTCCCAGGCAAGCCCCGCATTCCGCTGAATAGTCAGGCCAAGTTCAAAGGTCAATTGGCCGACAATGCTTCGCAGTTTAATCTCAGCTTTCCAACGGCCGCCGATCTTGCTCGCAAAAATGGCAGCCAACTTAGGCAAACCAAGTTAACTGTCTGCCAGAAGGACAACAAGCTTAAGTACGAAGGATTTGTCGAGCAAAAACCTCGCCCCAAGCAGGAGTTTGTCTATGTACCGACTCCAATTGTGGAGGAGAAGCCCCCCAAGGAGGAGAAGGCTTCAGCAGGCTTGCCAAGTTCGCCAATGTCCCAGCCAGGACGGGATTTAGTAAGCTTAATCGGACGAGTGGACTTTTGTCTTAAAATGCATAAAATGTATCCGGAGTTGAATGCCATTTGGAATGTTTATGGTGGGTATACACTTCAAAAATATATTTCTTATATTTAAATTTATTTTAATTAAAAATTAAACTAATGTTACTACTAAAATCCTCCAAAAATCCTTTTATTCCAGGAAAACTGCTCCGCATTATTGAGGGAAAGCGCGGAGAGCGAACTCTTTTGGTCCGTAACGAAGGTTCAGGACCCATTATCCAGGGCATCTATCATGATTTCGATGGCATTTTAAAGTCATGGACCCCAGGCAAGTTTAAGATATCTATAAAATAAATTTTTAACTTAAATTCGAAGCCATTTGCAGGCTGCTACATCCATCTGGTCGGTCACTTTATCGGCGACAATCGTATGCAAACGTTCAAGATCGCCCAGGTAAGCGACATTGACTGGGATCAGCAATTCATGCGCCTAGAGAATCTAACCACATATATTTTAATGCAAAACAATGTGCATAAGTAATTTATTTTTTAGAAATTCGTTTCCATATATAGTTTTCTCGCGATTATGAAGGCCAGGAGACAATATATGTAATATTTCCTAGCCTGGCCTGTGAAATCTGCATTGAATCATGTTTCATTTTGTACTCTTTTTAATAGTTGTTGGTGAGAAATCAACTGAATAAGTTAAGGATTTAGTATGTAACTTATATAATTTATAATATTTATATAACTAGGAACTAAGTTAGCTTCAAAACGATGCCCCATTGGTGGTACCATCTCTCCAGGAGCATTGCACAATTACAAAGACTAAAGATACAGATACAAATTGATACAAATTCCAAAATAGAGACTGATTAAACTCTAATACTGTTGTAGATTTCTAACTAAGTGGAAGTAAGCGGTGCTCATATCTTACGAATACAAGTCGAAGTACATAAAGAGCGCGACGAAAACCCCGCATGACAGGGCGCACAAGTAGCCCAAGTGCAGCGAGGCAGACTTCTCATCACGGAAACTGCAAATTGAAAGCAAAATTGTTAATAACGAATGCCATAAGGTCACTGTCTTTGGGGTCGGTCCTCACCGCTTCTTGGACCGCGGCGAAAAGGGCGAGGGCGGATTTACGCCGGGCACTGCGCTGTCCAAGTACACAATTCCGTAGGCAAATGCCGACACAAGTAGACCACACAGCAGGGGACTCAGCTTGGCACTGAGCTGGTGCTTGTCGGCCCACGCCAAGGTCTCGTTCCACTGACCCTGCACCTGGTGGCTCCACACCTGGATGGAGTCGGCACTGATATAAGGCACTGTAAAAAAAATAGCTCGTTAGTATCTCAGTTTGTGAATGGCGTTATATTGATTTCCCTGTGTTATCAGTCTTATCACGATAAACACGTCAAGAAATATATGGTTTACAGTAGAGTGGGAGGAGTCTCTTAACAAGTGAGGTTCGAATCTAACAAGTTTTCTTTATTTCTAATTGGAAATATTACTTTTTTACTGAGTTTAGATATATATAACTTCTGTCATGCTTTCTTAATATTAAACTCAGCTTTTTAGTTTATTTTTAAGAATAACAATAACAGAGCCACCCTAATTCTACATTATTGCGAAATCAACGACGTCGTCGGAATTGCAAAATTCCGAATTTTCTTTAAGGTTTCTCTAGCGGTATTTCTCCCCACACATTAATACATATGCATGGCTTGCGTTAATGTATTTGTCGCGTGACCCTAGGTGACAAATACCGTTAAGTCCAAGAAAGATCACCTCCGGAGGGGCACACAATTAACTAACTAATCACCTTCTAGCTAGGGAAAATAGCAGTAACTACCCTGCAGTTCCAGAATTCCTGGCCCGTCCGATTCCTCGCGGCATGTTCGAAAAACAAAAACAAATTACATGGGCCT
>JAEIIL010023361.1:0-21834 GCA_018905715.1 Drosophila lini
TTTGTAAATTAATATGTAATATAAATACTTTTAGCTTTGTTATGTATTTTTTATCAAAATTAATATAGATATAATTTTTGTAAATTCTTTTAATGTATCTTTCTGTTGATTTAACTTCATAAGCTTTCAAAAAAATATACCAACATTTCTTGCCTTTATTTTCAAAGCCTTTCCAAGCCCGTCTTTTGACCATTTTAATTCATTTTTGGCAAGCTGCCCACACACACAACTGGGTTAACTGCAGCCCATTCGGCCGCCACAGGCAGCTGTGAAAGAGCCATCAAACGCTGGCCATTAAATTGATGCCTTATTTCTAATGGAGATTTGCATAAATTGTGTTCACATCAGCGATTCAGCGATTCAAAGGCCTCGCCCAGAGTGAAAAGCGTGCAGCGGCTACAGTCTCTCTTTCCGTCTTGGGGTATGTTGCAATTAGCGTGAGCGTGGCATCTATATAATTCCGTTTAGTCTGGGCTTCACACAAAGGCGTCCACAGAAAAACTGTATTTCCCATGATGGAAACGGCAACAAATTATGTCTGAATTTTCCTTTTGTCGTTTGTCGTTTGTCGCTGAGGAGGAGGTTGGGGGAATTGTATCTCTAGCCCTTTTGATTTCGACTTGTTGGGCTGCTGGGGGCGCTTATTGGGCAATTTCTGTTGTTTTTTGTTACACCGTGGCTGCCGTTGTGCTATTTTCAATATTGTTGTTTACAAATTTATTATCTGGGAACGGAATGGAGAGCAATGCTACAAAAACACAAACTAAAATTGACATCAAAACAAAAGACTTGGGCAACGAACTTGCATGCATCGAACTAGAATATTGGCGTAACAGACACACACACAAAAGAGCCCAAATGAAAACGACAACTTTTCACAGTCGTTTTTTCGTGAAAATGAAAGTTTTTCTGGCTGGTCCGCAAAGAGTTTTCGCTTTTATTTTCCACTTCCATGCACACACAGCAGGCTTTTCCTCTCCAGCCTTGTTTTGCTCTTTCCTTTGTTTTCCTTCTCCCCGGGATTGGTTTGCTTTTTTTTTTCTTCATCTTCTTGTGCCTCGCGACGGCTGTTTTGGCACCCGTTCACCTGGTTTCGGTTTCGCTTTTGGCCCGGCCCGAGCAACAGGATTTGGCGTTGGCGCGAAATAAGCAGGAAAAACCACTAAAACGAGACAGACATCCCAGAGTGTGTGTGTGTGTGTAAGCCCAAAAATTATACGACATATTCAATGGAAATTTTCCTTTTTTTTCTCGCTGCCACTTCATCAATGTCCAGGATCAATTGAATTTCCTGCTCACATCTTGATTGATTTACCTTTTGGCGGAAGAGCTGTGTGTTGTGTGCCCTGGGCTATTATTATTATTATCATATGCCGGTCTATTGAATTGAAAACTCAGCTATGTGAGCATGAAATTTGCATAAATTATAAAAGGTACCTTTGAGTTACCTCTGAGTTTCTGGGGGGGATTCGATCTGGGTTAGCCAAACAAATTGAAAATGAACATATCAATGAACTTTGCACATCTTTGACGGCGGCATCGGGGGCTGCTGCAACCTGTCACAAGTTGGACTTATCAAGACCGTAATAATTCGCGGCGATTGTATCTATTAGTCTTGGCAGACACAAAGCGACTCGCCGCCGCCACCGCCGTCGATTGCCGCCGGATCCCAAATAAAAATCATTTTATTAAATGTCAACTCTGAGCGTTGGGAGCATCTGTTGCAGCGTTCCTTTTGGTAGTAAAGTGAAGTGAAGTGGATCGCGGCTTGCGGTGAGTCGTGACTGCAAAAGTTCAACAACATTTTACACGAAAAAGCGCAGAGCAGCAGATGATTCTGTGCCGCACATCTTCGGCGAGCTGCACGTGTTGCAAGCTCCATTAGGGGGATCTTGCAACAGAATAATAGACTTTAATTGCGCCCACAGAACTGCGGTTTCTCTGACGTCACACGACCGTCTGGGTCGCATTTTTGTGGCCAAAAAAATACAACAAAAAAATCGAACCAAGATCCGTATATTTCATGTTTCTGATTTAATGTTGTTCATATGCTAATGGCCACTACAACACACAGACACCAAACCCGTTCCGAAACTCGTTCGAATTGTGAGCTAATTTTCATGCACAAATCAGATTACGTATACGCCGGGGAGAACACGCGCTTGTGGTGTGGCTGCCACTGCTGCTGCTCGTAACTTCTGTTGCAACTTGCAGACTAATTAAAAGTTAGCTTAAGAAACCACCAAAAACTTAAATTAAACTCAGTGAACTTCGGCATTTTGAGGTCGTCTCTGCACGGCCTAGAAATATGAGATGGGAAGCAGCAGCAGCAGCAACAACAAGTTGTAACCAGTTTGTCGACACTTGAGCCTACAAGATTCTTCTGCCGGCCAAGTGAAACCTGAAGTGAATCTGCCCAAAGAATCCGAATACGTTGGCATGAAATCAAAAGTGTATTCCAACTCCCAGACTCTCGATCTCTAGCGGGGCCCCAAGAGTGCGCAAACGCAAAGGCAAACGCAAAGGCAGAGCATCTGAAAAGGTTAACAAGTTTTACTACATGATTTATTTGCATTTTTAATGTGTGTGCCAGCCTGATCATGAGGCTGTGCTGCTGCCTCTAATGCTGATTTTGAATGAGTGAGCTCTGTGAGCTGCTGCCTAGACGAGTTTTGCCCAAAACGCTGGTAGAATTGTGGCCAAAAACCCAGCCAAGCCAAGCTAACATTTTTAATGCCTGCTCAACTCTTTGTTGTTCATATTTCTTGTAGTTTTTTGTTGTGTTTTTTTTTTTTCATATTTCTTATTTTTATTATAACCCAAAAAAGTGGTTGAAATTGTGGGCATGTTGGTTACTGGGCTAATGGCTTTGTTTATGACGTTCTTTGTTCGGGTTAATTGAGCCAGCACACAACGGTGTTCGAGGAGGGAAAATGCTTCAGCTGTTGAGTTTTTGGGGTTTTTCAAAAGAAAATATTCATAACATATGTGCGTGGGCAAAGGGAGTTTACTGTAGGTTTTGGCAGTGTAAACTGGGCTAAGGTTGTAAGGGAAAACAATAGCCAGAGGATCTTAATTTGATTTATAAAGACCTAAAATCGATTTGTGATAAATCTACAAGCAATGACAACATCTTTAGGCCAGGTTTAATGCTATATTTTATGTTAATTTGTTATATTTATTTATATTTTAAATATTTATATGTATGCAGATAAGCATTTCTTAGCTTCTATTGTATTTTTCATTTACTAAAACCTCCTCAAACATAACTCTCTATTAAAGCCCAGTCTTAGTAATCGATTAATAGCCCTGGAATTCAGTTACTGAAATCGCATATGTTTTGCACTTAGTCCAAGCCGGTTTATATAAGTCAGAAATGTAAAATATTTTCAGAGTGCACTTGGGCATGACGCAAGCTATGAACAGAGCCGAGCGGCAAGGGGCGTCGCGAGCTGCAATCAAAAGCCTTGCAGCACTTCAAATATCCAAGCATATAGCCAGCTTTATGCAGTGCATATTGTGTTGGCCATAAAAGAGACTTCAAGCAGAGCAGAGCACAAATGCTCAAATGCTCGGCACTAGGAGATATCGTTGTCTATAATTTTATATGTCTTACTGCTCCACGAATCGCGGGCTAAGGCCCGGTGTCTCTGTCTCTGGGCTCTGTGTTCGTGTCAGCATTTGCTCCGATTTGATTTTAACTTTTATTTAACAAACTGCAAGACACACAGCACACAGGCTCAAACGCAAACACAGACTGATGCTTGTAATGGCCACAAAAAGCACCAACAAAAATAAGTAAAAGTAAAATAAGTTGAAAAAAAAAAACTTAAAACGCAAGCAAGCGCCCAACAAGGCCGTTCACTTTGGCACAAACACACACTCAGAGGAGACACGGACTTAGACTTGGTCGACTTGGAGAGTGATCACGATGGAAAGTGAAAATTGCTAGCATTAGCCGCGATGCAGTCGTTATGTTTTTCTTTCTTTCTTTCGTCTTTTTTTCACCAGATGCCCCGAAACAAGTTACGAATCTCATAGGATCAAATCGATTGATTTTCGGCGAATTTCTGCACATTTTTGTGCCCGACTTAATGGGTTTTGAAAGGATCGTTAGGTTAGTTAGTTAGGCAACTGGTAATGATAGGATCACCGATCGGGAATCTATATAGCTTTCATTTAAAAAATAAAGCTAGTTGATGTAGGAATTTAAAGGAGTTTAAAAACAACTAAACTCATAATAATGTTTAACTAAAAAACGCCCAACAAAGCCGCTTTAATTTCTTTTACAATGCTTCTAAAAACATAACTCTTCAAAATACAAAAATCATTAGAAAATAAGTCTACTTATAGAGTCTACAAATTAATTGCTGAAAGCTATTGTAAAATCTAAAAAATAATCTTATGTTTCTGAGCTTTAATTCACTCTTATTTAACCTTTATAAACCCTCTCTTCTTCCCTTTCAGGAACACATTCAGGAAGTCCTGGACAAGTGGACCCAAATCGACGATGAAATCTGGGCCAAAGTGATCGTCTTCGAGCGGAATCGGCGCGTGGCAAAGGCATATGCACGTGCTCCGGTGCTGACCATTAATGGATCCGACGATGGCTTCGACGGCATGCGGTGAGTCGTCGTCCCAGTCCCTTGAACCATCCCTTGACCACCACTTGACCATCCATAATTAACGGTCACTACTTGCTCAGCAAATAAACAAACAGCAAAAGCCCAGCAAAACACATTAAACACGAGCAAACAAAGTGCCTTTGAACTTTGCTAAAAACAAAACACAACAAAATGAGACACAAAAAGCATAAATATTAATGTATGTTCGACTATGGGCACTGGCAAAATTGTATGCCCTTGACCCACTGGCAAAGAAAATCCCCCAGCAGGAGCTTCACTCTGTAGCGTCTTCTTTCTTACTTGAAAGATGATAAATCACTCAGGGTATTAGCGTTATGATGGAGTGTTTGGTTAAAGGTACATGGAATTATAGAGAGATTTATTTTAATTTAAGAAATTAAGAAACTTGACTGAATTTTGAGTTAACCAAATGATAGGGGACTTACAGGAAATAAATAGAAAATAATATCAAAATCTTATTATTTCACAAAGTATTCTCTTTGTAGATTATTTACAAAGATATTACACTTACCTTTTAGCGCGAAAACGTGCCTCTAATTCCCCCTGACAAGTGTATTACCAACTTCGATGCGAATGGTGGTAACCTTCGCTGGCGTCTTGGCAGCTTTTTGCTGTAATAATAAATGCCTGCTGATGTGCTCTCGAATGGGCAATGAATGAAACGCCCATCAAATTGATGGGCATCCCATTAAAATTTAATTCCCCCGCTGAACTTCGCTACGCAAGAGGCCTGTAAGTGGAGGAGGAGAGAACCTTGCAAAATGCGACTGACCTTCTCTGGGGGGAACGCAATTTGTGGCATGTGAAAAGCTGCCGCGGGTCGAGTAAAAAAGAACAGACTCCGCTGCCGAAAAGCGAGTGAAAATGCTTTAATAATTGCTCGGTGGTACTCCTCGTTCGCTTATTTCTATGAAATGAGCGATTTCCGTTTTGCCAAAGCAATTTGAGTCAAGAATTCGGCTGTTTGGAGGTCTCTCGAACGGTTCTTGGTATCTGCAATTGCAGCGAATGAGGCCCTAATTAACATATTCCGCCTCAAAAATATTGCTGTTGCGTGCCAGAAATTGGCAAATGCCAAATGCTTTACGCTTTACGCTCAATTGCTGTGGCAATTTCGGCGCTTTGCCCCGAAATGTCAAGAAGTTTTCCGAGCAATTCAATGGATCGTAGATCTATGCATAATGCATTAGGCTAAGTACGAGGCGGGCATGTGCTGATTATTCAGTACAAATATCGGAATATATCAATTGCAAAAACCCAGGACCACAATAAAGGGGAGGTTGTGGCCCAAAAAGGGCATCAAGTGCAGGAGGAGATCACGGCAACACAACGACGCGGTGCGGCTTCCTTTGTAAGTGGCCACAAATAAAGTTGCTGCCAGCGAAATGTCAACGGCGAAAACACAAATAAATTGCCGCGGGGCCAAAGACAATGAAGATGGCGAGGAGATGCCACGGAGAGCCAAGAGAGATGGAGAGGAAAACAAATGAAATTGAAAATAATAACGAAAGTCATTCAATTCATTCAATTCGTTTTCGTTCGTGACGAGGTCATCACAGATTGGCCATGCAAATTGCTCTTGTCATGGCAGCTCTTTCCCCGCTTTTCCAACGAGCATCTCCCGGACTACTACTTGTTTATGTCAACTGCGGGTTAAGTACAATCGGGGAAAACTGTATAACCCAACAACTGAGGGAGGCTTAGGGGGGGAAAAACTGACTTTGCATGCCGAGAGTGTCAAGTTAATCAATTGCCAATTGCCGCCGACTTCAAACATGCACACCACTTACCAAGGCAAAGATAATTTATGGCCATGTTGTGGTGTATGTGTGTGGTCCCTAGACCCTTGTAGTTGTCATTGCCATTGTCTCTAGCCTTTTTGCTAGCCTTTTTTTATCGCCATGGCTGTAACCGTCACCGTCTAGGGCCGGCAGCAGCTTGTTTGTTTAATTAGCCGCTGTCAGCGCTTGTTAGCCGCTGCTATCTACCGGCTTAGCCGTATTCCATTTGAATCGGATACATCATCGCATACCCCGTACGTACGTGCATACTGAATGCCATTTCACACGCAACGCTTTTCCGTGGAAATCTTGGCCAGTATGCAAATGCAATATATGGAGCTGCAGCTGCGATGCGAACACCGATAGGCGAACTCTGACTCTAACAATAACTATAAATTTTGGGTTGCCTTCTGACAGGCCTGACTCACTTTAGCTTTAGCTTTAGCTTTAGTCTTTAGTCTATTATTTTCTATAGCCTTCCAAAAGGCATTAGTTTTAAAAGCTGAGACCAGTTTGGGTGATTTTCAATTAACTGCATGACAATAAATAAAAATAAACATAAATCTAAGGCAGTCGGAGGGGTTTTACTATAAGTTTGGGTTGGTTTGGTTCCTTTTACAAATTGGGAATATATCTTAAGATCAAGTTAATAGTCCTAATTGTAGTTTTTTCGATTTATTTAAAATAGTTTTAGTAATTAAAGAGCACTTATCACTGTGATTTTTAATACCCTAAGCAATTTTCCTTTCCTTCTCATTGCAAAATCATATAATTTAAGTTGTTTTAAAGCTCAAGAAACCTCATTATTCTCGTGTTTTAACTTATTTTTTAAATCCCTCTTGTTGTTTCAAGTAATTCAAGTTAACTTTTATTACAATTCAGAGCATTCACCCATCGATCTTAACTTTAAAAGTTAATTCCCATTTTTTGTGAGCTGCATGCAAGGCTTAGACAAATTTCCATTTGTGGAGTCTACACTACACAGCCGGCTGGCTGCATGTAAATTAATTAATTAGACTGACGCTCTCATGTTGCTTAAAACTGCGAGTGTTGCTAATAGTGGCTGGTGTGGGCGCAACACTCTCGAGGAGGACCACACGCACACACCTGAGCAGAAACAATGAACCGAAGCTGCGGCGGCGGCGGCGATCAATGATCTCCACAGAGACACTTTGAATCGGAACAAGTCAGCGTTTAATTAATGGCCAATCCTTGGCACCACTTGAAATTACACCGCCCCCCTGGGGAGACAATTGAAATGGCGCCAATATAGAGTTTAGTTTTTACTTCTTTTTTTTGGCAGCGTTTATGACAGTTTGCGGTGGAGTTTAGCTTTTGCGAAATACTTGGTTGTTGCGTGGGCGTTGCCAATCGAATTTGCATGTTGCTGGGAACAAATGAAATGGAAATCAAATTATAATATCAAGCTGCGCTCCAGATTGCAACACATACACGCTGTAGTTGTTGCTGCTGCTGCTGCTGCCTGTTTCGTGCGGAAAAAACTAAGGCGGGTCGCACCAAGGTTGAGATTTGCGAGCAGTTTTATTATATTCCTTTTTTTTTCGAACGCAATTTGCTTGGCCCCAGACAAAAGACACATTTTTTGTTAGGGCCCTGCTGTGCCTTTTAGATGCTGAGTAACCGCAGTAGTGCCTAGTTGCAAAAGCAAAAGCCACACTGTCATTGTTGCCGCTGCTGCTGCCTGCCTGCCGCTGCACACGTGCCACATTTGTCAGGGCAAAAGAACAATGGCTCTGGCGGCCTTCGGGGCGCGATTTAAGGTGCGACCCCAAAAACTGGAGCGGGAAATGCTGCCTATAATTAGCCATAATCTAATTAGAGCCAAATCAAGCCAAACAAGTTCGTTTCCTAAGTCTTTTGTCGTGGCGTTCGTTTCTTGGCCACTTTTACTAAAGCCCATAAAATATATACACCCTGCTCTGTTTATATATACATATGTGTATATATCTTGACTATGGTATTTTTAAACTGAACCGGTCGCACATAGTGCTTGGACGGACTCAGGTCAAAAGTTGCTCCCAACCACCGTTCCGAAACCAGTTGCCGTTAACTGCAACTTTTTTTTTGTGATGGCTGCAACTGTTGATGCGATGGCTTCCTCGAAGAAGCCCCCGGACTCGTCCTCGCAAGTGCACCAGCGCCTGAACTGACCCACTGCACACGTTTAACTTGAACTCCAAAATTGCCGCAGATTCCAGTTTGTCGAGCGGATCGAGTTGGTCTGGTCGTCGTCGTCGTCGAATCGACTCTCGCTTTCAGAGTTGCTGGGCCCCGATGCCTTTCGCATTTCCAGCTCATTTAGGCGTGTCAGGCCGAGTCCAGTCCTGAGACCAGACGACCTTGCAACCGCTATACTACTATACTATATGTATATATAGATATCAGGCATAAGTGCGATAATGCTGGCCACAAGCGAAGTGAATGTGCACAAGACATGCTCTGAATAAGTATGTTTCGAGCTGTCAGTGGGTTGGGCACTTGGTTGGTTCTTGATTTAAACTAAATAACTGGGATGGATGGAGTTAAAGACTTTATAATTAAAGCAATAAGTTGTATTTTTCTTTGTTTTTATTACAATATTCCTGGCGGAGATCTGCTTAAAATTTGTTATAATCAGAGCTACCCTTACCAAAGGGTAAGGTAGATCTTCAAACAGCTTAAGAACCCTTCTCTCTGCCCTTAATTTAAACAACCCAATAAAGGAAGCTTCACTTACTTCTACCACCCATCAGCTAACCCACTCTCAGCTGCTGGCATTCAGCGTTTAATAACATTTTCGCTTTTGATGGCTCGAATTTAACGAAGCATTTACCGAACAAAGAACTGCAAATCCGCTTTCGGCTGCCAGCAACCTTGAGAGCCACACATCAGGCAGCACCAGGCAGCAGCACCAGCAGCAGCCCCGTCCATGTCGATTTCATTTCATGGAAAACTTTGACACACATTTCAACGGTTTTTACAAGCATTTAGCCAATAAATCAGCGCCAAGCGGCAGACGTTACGCGCAGAACTGAAGCACATGGCCAAATGCCAAAGCGATGCTAACGGCGATTGTTTGGCAGTGGCTCTTCGTAGTTAGTGGCTGGTACTAAAGCTGGTGTTCTGATTCTTGGTGGTACTGCTGCCTGGCAGCGCTTCATTATACAAATTAACATAAAACATAATAGTGACAGAGCGGCGTCAGGTGAGCGTTGGGCAGCGGAATCGGCTGCTGCATCGGACAGGAGCAGCACAGATAACGAAAAGCAGACTGAGAATAGCAAAGGCACTTGGAGAAAATTATATTATTGAAATCTACATAAATTTAAAAATATAAAGAAAATAAAAACCTAAATTTATGATAAATGTTTAATCAAAAAGGGTTTTAACTCCACGAATTGCTGGCTCTCTCTTTAGTTCACTATTTGAACTATAGAATTTTTTGACAAGTGTATCCTCAGCATCATCATCATCTCTGCAGCAGCAGCTTCTTGCCGTGGCCTTTTATGCAAACGACAATTACAATTAGCTTGGCTTCATTGTCTTGGCTTGGCTGCGGCTTCCTCTTGCCGCTTCTTGTTAGCATTTCTGCCGACATTTTCGGCGACCTTAGCAGGCGAAGGAAAAACCAAACCAAAAATCAAAACAACCGAGAGGGAAGGCAAAAAAAAAAAAAAAAAAACAAAAAGTGAAACAAACAAAAAAAAACCAAAACATTTATCATTCAGTTAAGGTGCAGAGCTGCTGCTGCTGCTGCAGTCTCAGTGGTTTGTTTAGGCCCAAACTTTATATAGTCAGATTTATTATAAGCTTAGACTATAAAACCTTTTTTGGGAAATGAAAAATTTGTATGTCCTTATCCTGACTGCTAATCACTGTTAAGATTAAGCGAGGTAATTTGAATCACAAGAAAATTAGGATAATTGGTTGATTTATTGGGATTTTTATCAAAAATAAGAAATATATCTTAGGTTGGACTTGGAAGAGTTATGAACTAATTAAAGTCATTAAATACATTTGAAAACTCAAATAGGTCCTGAAATATATAAATTAAATAAACCCACAAAACAAACAATAATATAGAAGTCCCTTGGAAGAAAACAAAGCATTTTCAAACGTTTTCTTTGCTAAAATCAATTTTAAATTAAATAAAATCTACATTTTTTAGGTTTTTTCAAATTTTAAAATTTTGTAAGCACCTTTTAATATTAACTTTTGCTTTTATTAGGACCCAATCTTATGGCTTCCCACAAAATGGTTTATTTTTTAATTATTGAAATATTTTAAACAAAGTAAAACGAACATTTTAAAGTCCTTTTTCATATTTTCTAAACAGACTCAATCTTTATTCTTTAAAAATACCACTAAAAAATTTAAAACCTTAACTTAATTCTTACACACTAATGACTCAGCACGCTGGTTAAACAATTACATGAAAAATTAAGGCCTTGGCGCCGAAATATGACATGTTTATTTAATAAACTTTTTTGGGGCAGCAGCTGCCGCCGTCTGCCGCATGTGGCATAAATCACTGTCAGTGCTCATTTGAGCCAAGCGATTGAACAGAGACCAAAGCCCAAAGACCCAGCCAAGATCCAGACCCATGGCACAAATGTTTTGTCAAACGTTTAGTGTAACAAAATGAGGCAAAAGGGGGCAAGAAATGTGTGTAGAAGTGACTCACTCACTCACTTACCAGTGGAACCGGCGGTAACCTCGATTCCAGAAAGTGAATGGATCGGCGCCGCGCCAAGTGGCAACCGTTTTTTTTGGCAATACATTTCGATTTTGCTAGTTGCTGCTCGATCCTATAATGCGGCAGCTGATTGATTTGCAATTAATAAAATGCTCATTATGACTGCTTAATCCCTAATGATTTTCCAATTCGATTTTATTTGCAGAATTGGGCTGTGCGGCTTCGACAATCCAATGAGGGACCGGAAGACGGACGAGCTGAAGCGCGTCATCGGGCAGGTAAGTTTCGCGGGATCGAATTTATGGGACAATAAAAGCGACAACGGTTTAATTAGCTTGGACAATAAACCCCAAAAATTGACGAGAAATCTCCATTAGCGGGAGGAGATGGTGTGAAGATTAAGCGCCACACCAAGCTTTTCTCTAATGTGTACAAAAAAATAAAAACTTTGATCAAATCTTGGTCTAAAAGAAAGAAATTTCTTGAATTTACATTTTAAATAAATGAAATCTCTTCTTAATTTAATTGTATTTAATATTTACATTTCTAAAAGGGCGTCAAAATCAAGATGGACGATGCTGGCAACATACTCATCCGGCGGTACGCCAAAAGCAATGTCTATGTGAAGAGCACCGCCAGCAGTCCCAACGAGGAGACCTCCATCGGTGCCGAGATCTTAAAGCTCCCCAATCAGGCGCTCGAATCCGAAAAAATAGTCAAGGTGAGTGGGTGAACCGAGAGATCTTTAACCCACATCCATATCCACATCCATTCCAAATGCTAATAAGTACTTTTGCATTGTTCTCTCCTCGTTAGCTCTTCGACATGAAGAAGTTCCAGTCG
Source organism: Drosophila lini (assembly GCA_018905715.1). Taxonomy (NCBI): domain Eukaryota; kingdom Metazoa; phylum Arthropoda; class Insecta; order Diptera; family Drosophilidae; genus Drosophila; species Drosophila lini. Next base: position 11,967 of record JAEIIL010023361.1, read on the forward strand.
AATGTGAATCGCGAGCTGCAGCGTGCCTATCCGGATCGCCGGCGACTGGAGACGCAGTGCCTCTCGACGGTGGCGTTTGTCAAGTCGGAGAACGATGTCTTGGAGTGCCCCATTTGGGTGCTTATTGTCAATGTGGTGGCCATGGATATGCTGAAGACCAAGCTGCCGCCAGGTGGGATTGAATCTTTCAAGACTTTTTAAGCAATTTATATGGTTTATTTTTGTTTTAAAAAATTGAAACTTATTGGTATATCTTTTTTAAATCTTTTTTAAAAACCCAGTGCAACGTCCCATTGTGGACATTAAGAACCGCCCGCGTATTCCGATTCCCGATGAGGATCCCTACAGCGTGGCTGGCAATGGCAGCGGTGGCAGCTCTGGTAGCTCAGGCTTTGGCAGTGGCCACCAGGCGCAACTGCATCCCCAGCAGCAGCTGGGCAAGCACATGAATGGTAATGGAGGCGGACATGTGGCTGCCACGCGGGAACAGCTGCTTTTACAGACGCAACAACTGGCTCATAAGCGCAGTGAGAAGCCTCCAAAGCTACCGCCAAGGGATAATGTCTATTCGCATGATCTGATTCCAAAGGTAAGGATATTTATAGACAACTTATACCATATATAATTTGTTCTTAAAATATTAAAATACCTAAAAAATAGTTAGGAAAAGTCGAAGAAATCTAATGAAGAAGATTTAATGAGGAAATTAATCATGTAAAAGCTTAAACCCTCGACATATGGGCTCAATGTTTCGTTTTGTTTACATCATATACATACTATACACCTCACTTTGGAAGAGCAAGCCAAGTGTGAGGGATTGGGCAAGTGCTTCATTTGCTGGCAAAGTGTCGGAACAAATTTCGGCGGCGCTAAAACACGAGTAAGACACGCCACGGTGCCGGAGAAGAAGTGTGGCAACCTGTCCAGTTGGGCTCCATGGAGCTAGTTAGTCTGACTGCCCATGCTTGGTCACATGCGCAATGCGGCCGGGCACTTGCAAAATGCAAAAATGGGTCTCTCCTCCACTTTTTTTTGAGCTCGCTGAGCCACCGATCCGCTGAGCCGCTGTGCCGTTGAGCCTCACTGAGCAATCGGCATTGCATTCAATTCAATCCAATAATAATATTCGAATTTCAGCAGCCACTGGCCGCAAATAACTGCAAATGAATCGCGTGTAATTAATATGCGAGGAATGCCGTTGGATTTCAGCTGCCTCGGCTTGCTCGATTGGCAATTGGGCCCAACGACCGAGTCAGTGTCTCATGGAGAGCCACTGCTCTGTGGCACACCTTGCGCAACTGCCAGAAGCGGTGTTTTGGGGGGGAAATTATGATGATCCCTGGTCTGGCTACTTTCCTTCTAACACCTCTTTTTTAACACTCTTATCTTTTTAGCCGGATTACGATGACATTGATTTGGAAACGCGCATCAAACTGTCGCGGGGCAAATCGGACAAGGGCAAAGATAACAAGAAATATGGTAAGAGATCAATATCAGTCACTCACTCTATGTTTTGAAGACAGTTAAAGTCCATCTTGATGACCTGAATTCCGTATAAGCAGACAATTTATGGGGCAATGATATTCTATTGAGATTTGACTTAAATCTTTGAATTTTGTTGGAAGATCATGGTCAGAATGGGATTGTAAAAGAGGTATTTGGTAAGGGATTACCTAGGTGTAACCTCATAAATAAGAAGTCAATAAACTGGTTTATGAGCCTCAGAAGTCATGACATTTATAACCTCTTATCTTTGGAGGTTCTCTGCCATCGAATACCAAGCAAGTTTAAAGACTTTTCTGGCAAAAAATCACTCGACTTCAAGCTCTTTAGACACATCCTTCTTAAATCTAAACCAATATTAACCTCTCTCTCCACAGATGATCCCTACTATTGCGGCCTGAGGGCTCGAGTACCGAACTTTGTCAAGTCTGGAAAACCATCCAGCGCCAAGGATCAGCGCGATGGCAATGGAAACAACATCAGCAACGGCGGCATGAGCACGCTTAGCCAGAAGAAGACCTCGATGATCCACAACCATTTGGCGGGCATGCATCCGCATCACATCCAGCAGCAGCAGCATCAGCAGCAGCAACTGATGGCCGCGGCGGCGGCTGCCCATGCGGCGCAGCATCACCAGCAGCAGCAGCAGCATCATCAAATCTGGCAGACGCGCAGCTATGAGAGCGGCATAGGTATTTATAAACAGGGTGGGCCCAGCACCACCAATGCCACGCCCATCCAACAACACAAATCGCACGCACAGCTGCAGCAACTGCAACTGCAACAACAACAACAACAACCACAGTCACTGCCAACGGACCTAACAGCCACTCTTGCAACAGTAACAGCCACTGCCAGTGGCAAGACACACAGCACAGCTCACAAAGCACGCAGCCACCTGCAACAGCAGCAGCAGCAGGCGCAGCAGCATCAGCACTTGCATCCACACCCGCACCCGTTTCCGCACGCACATCCACACCATAGACACCACCACCAAAGGTACTGCGAGAGGCACTCCCGCGCCCAGCAGCCACTGCAGCATCATGTCCAGCATCAGTCTCTGCAGCCACAGCAGCCGTATTACGACAATCTAGAGGACTCTGTGGGTCGCCAGGTGTCCCGGCGCCTGTCCACCCGCCGCCCACCGCCGGCGGAGAGCACCTCGTCCTGCAACTGCGTGAGCTGCTATGCTCTGGCTCCACTCTGCGGAGCAGTGCCTCCGCCACGTCCGCAAAGGAGTCTCAGCCAGCAGCAGTTGCGTCGCCATCAGCGGCTAAGCGGCAGTCTGGTGGAGCCGGTGGACCTGGTGGAGCGGCCAGCGGGTGTGACCAAGTGGTGCAGCGAGAGCGATGTCTCGGTGCTGGAGCTGGAGCCGGCAGCAAACGAGCGATACGATGACTGCTACGAATACGACGACTTCGACCTGGACTTTGACTTGGACGACGACCTGGGCCTGACCAATCAACCGCGACGACGCCGGGGTACGGAGACCGTGGACCTGTATGTGGACCGTGCCCAACTAAGGCAACTCCAGACGCCGGCGGTGCTGCGACACAAGTCTCAGTCCACAGAGAGCTTCTTCGAGCAGCCGAACGAGGAGGGCTCCCTGTACATGTACGGCGGCAGGAAGCGCATTGCGGTGAAGGCGCCGTCGGCGGCCAACATCTATGACCGGGTGCGCGGCTCCACGGACTCGGACAGGGGGCACGGACACCGGACCAGGCCTAGTGGCAGGCTCAATTTGGGGGCCAGGATGCAGAGCACCAAGCAGCAGCAGCAGCAGTCAAAGCCACAGCTGCCAGCTCCCAGTTGGCGCGGCGGCAAACGACAGGAGCAGGCTCAAAACGCTGACAAAAGACAAAGATATGACAATGCCACCAGCAGCAACAACAGCAACAACAACAACAACAACAGCAGCAACAAGCAGCACAAAAGACAGCTAACGAACGCCACGAAAGACAATGACGACATGTTGAAAAGCAAAAATTATTTCAATAGTAAAAACAAAAGTATAGCAACAGCAGCAGCAGCAGCAGCGAAAGCGACAGCAGTCGCAGCAGCAGCATCCGCTGCAGGAGGAGGTGGAAAATCGAGGGGAGGAGGCGGCGGTGTCGGCGGCGGCAACCCAACAATGTCCCCAACATTGGCCACCAGCCCAGCAGCCGCGAACAATGCTCCGGTCAGCGGCGGACTGCCTTCGCCTCCGCCTCCTCCTCCGGCGGCCGCCACCAGAGCCGGGCGCAGTGCCAGCCGCCTTGACATCAGCGACATGGAGTCCATTTATGGCTACCTGAAGCCGCGCAAGCCGCGCAGCCTCAGCCTGAAGAAAATCCAAATACTCGACTACTGAAGTCGCAAGGGGTTGCTCTAAATCGAAACGAGGTTATATGGCACAGACATCATCGCTATTAGTTATTGTTTTTTTTTTTTTGTTTGTTGTTTGGGTTGCCCTGCCCCCCGTTTTTGGGTCGGATCGGATCCGGTTGCTGTACATACAATATACCTGCCAAACGCATAATGGTTACCTCTTACTCTTACCCGGTGAACAGAACCACACTAAACTGTACGAAACCTACTAACTCGGCGCACCTTGGACTCCTTGGACAGTCACGAAAATCTAAACGCAATTTGTACATATGTATACCTGAAGGAGAAGAGAGGGAGTCCTTTGAATCTTAGGGTAAAGGAGAGTAATCTTTGAAAAATTAGTGGAAAATAGTTGGAAACTATTCTAAATAAATTTAAATTTCTTTAATGCTAATTATTGTCAAGGCCTATAAGCCTAGTTTTTAGCTTTCCAAAGATTACTTTCCCACCCTCACTGATCGATCGACCCCTCTCCCTCGCATATACACACATATTCGCATATACATATATCCCCTAAGATTGCCCCCTGCAATCGCTTTGTAACCGTGTATATCTCTGTGCTTCTTGTAGATTCGGAGCTTGTTGAATCACCTTACAATCACATCTACGGACGCCATTTACCGCTGCCAACGCGCGGCTACGTGCCCACACCACGCATGTTCATCGGGGAATGGGACTGAGCCGAGCGGAGTCGAGCTGAGACGAGATCACAACACACCGCACCGCAGCGCACTTGGGGCGGGCTTTTAGCCGGATTTTTGAGCGGCCAAGGCACAAACACCACTTGCAGAGCTAATTTAAGTCAACCAACCAGCTTGAAATATTATTTACATTATATTAATTTAGCAAAATATTATGGTAAAATAATATTAGGCTAGGCCTAAGCATAAGCGGACAGCAAACCGTTCGAATTAATTTAGAGGTACGACGACGACGAAGACAGACGATATTTCGCGCTTTCCCTAGCAGTTTCTGAGATTACGCACTTGCATGTTTACCCCGTTGTACGAGTTGAATGAGAGAAATAGCCATTACCATTACGAGTTCAGTTAGCTTTTAAGTTTTTATGTAAATTTTTCTTTGACAGCCCGCCGCCGGATGAAACACCAATCTTGACTTTCCCGGCTTGGTGTTTCCATTTGGTCGGAGTGGCTGAATTTTATTTTATATCAAAATATTCTGTATTGTGTATTGAGAAAAGTAATAAAATTATCTTTCAAAACAAAAAACCATTAATTAAACTCAAAACCATTTTTGCCCAGCAATTGTATTATTATTAACTTAAGATTTTAATCGCTTCCCGACGTGCTGCTCCTTGGCATTCCCGGGGTAATCACATGAAATAATCAGAGTCCCAATTCGGTGGACGCATGTGATCCGGATTTGGTCCGCGGCCTGCATTCGGATTGAGGGGACTAAACGGATCGAAGCGAGGCACTGGCCCAGGTCCCATATCTGGGCGTGAGGGGAAACTAAACAAGTTACCAGGACCACCGCGACCCAGTGGATCCAGGTCTCCGCGTCCAATGTCCGGAAAGCCAAAAGGGCGAGGATCATAACCGTAAGGGGCGTAGGATCTAAAAGCCGAAATTAGATTATAATTACGGCTTTGAAGCATTCAAATCGCTTCCTAAAAGTAAGCTACACTTTATGGTTGCCAAGTCCAAGACGAGCTCTTGAGTATCATACTTTTGGGAAGTGAATAAAGGCAAGTATTAGGAGGCACCAAATCTTACCCTGGACGTCTCGGCTCGCCTATGCGCAAAGGATCCGCGCGTGGGGCAGTTGTGCTTGTTGTCGTCTGGGTGGTGACCTCTCGAGAATTGCCCGTGAAGACCGGATCCAGCAGCTCCTTGCGGTAACGATCCACAATCTCTGAGGCGGTTGGCATCACAGTGTTAATGCTGCCCTTGACGACGACCACCAGGGTATCTGGGGTGAGGCAGATATTGGACACCTTCTTGGTATTGATGTCCATCATGTTGACCAGCAGGGCATCCTCGGTAATGTGGCCCAAGAGCAGGTAGAGCTGCTTTTCATGCACGTAGCGCAGCGAGTACTTAGTATCGTCATCGTTCCAGCTGTCAGGCAGCAGCTCGCTGCCCTCCTCTTCCGGCAAAGTTTTCTACGGATGCATAGAAAATTCCAATGAAAAATCTATTTAAACAGCATCTACTCATCTACTCACATCATCGCCTACACCCACGCAGCGAAAATTGTAGTGTTTGGTCAGCAGAAAGTGGACGAGGGCTATGAGCAGGTCCGCCTTCTTGTTGACATCCGACTGGACTGTCTTGTAGAGCAGATCCCAGCCGTAGAAGAAGTCATTCCCTGTCTTGGAGACAGACGGAGACTCCATTGTGGTAACTGCAAGCTTTCACAATAAACTGGTCAGGATTAGGCAAGCCCAGATGAACGTTGTAATTTTTTTCAGCAAAGGTGGAAATCTTTTTGTGCTTACATCTGTTCGTTCTATCGTTCGGCTTTGACTGCCAGGCGTCCTTGGGTTGTCAGTACTTAAAGTATGTACATAAATCACCTAGAGAAGTGATTACAAAGGTTGTTTCCAGAACATTTACAGAAATATGCGAAATGTTTATATTTTCTTTCTTCAATTTATCCTTGTTTTGGTTGCAACTAGAGATGGGCGATATTTGCAACTCACTGTTGCTCACAATATATCGAAAGATTTATATTATGGTTAGCGATGATTTTCTAAGAAATTAAATGTGTAATTTACACACCCAAAAATATATCAAATTAATTATACTATGTGGCCTTGCAGCTCTCATTTTGTTTTTAAAAGAACACGCACATTTCTATTCTTGGAATTTCTTTTCTTGTAATTCGGGGAAATACACTAAATATTTTGAAAAATATTTAATATCTCACGAAAGTTAATAATTACCGTTTGCTCTTAGATTCTATTTTAATCCCCGACAACTTTTAATATTTGTTTAGTCATTTCTCAATTGTAATTAAATGGTATCGATAGCTCGATATACCGATGTTTATGTTTATCTTGCCGCCGAGCAGTGTGAACACTCTGAAATACTCGATATCTTCATCAGCCGGGCGCTGTACACGTATGACGGAAAATTGCATGTTTTCGAGACGTTAACCGAGTGTTCCGCACAGGAATTGTCCCAGATCCCTCGGAATGGGCATCAACGTCAGCAGGACGGCCGACCTGGCTTCCAACCAGTGGCTCCAGCGCTTTGTGGGCCGCCAGCACATCGCGCATGATGACGAGGCCTTCTGGAACGGGCTCCTCAACTATAATATTGTGCTGCCGGAGAACAGGTGAGCGCTAGCTCGAGCCCTGTGGGCGCTGTTGGTGGCAACGTCAGCAACGTTTATTCGACTCTCGGTTTCTTGCATTGCAGCCAGGACCAGCTGAACCTGGACAGCCGGCTGGAGGCGCTGTGCCAGTCGTTCATCGGCAACAACCTGAAGACGGGCAACTTTGGCTCCCTGGTTACCGTGTTCCTGGAGAAGACTAGCGAGCTGCTCTCGCTGTCCGACCAGGAGAGCAACATGCATGTCTGGCAGACGTTCAACGCACTGTTCATCATCCGCAGCTTGGTCAAGTACATCAACGAGACGGGCTCGGAGTTCCAGCTTCTCCAGCACTTCGAGGCAATGCCCAGCGCAGAGCAATTGCAAGCGGCCCAGGAGCAGCAGCAGCAGACGCCGCCGGAGAGCGCCAGCATAGCCATCGAGGCCACGGAACAGACGTCGACGGCGCCTGTTCCAGTTATCGTGGACGGGGCCAAGTTTGAGACCTTCATCGATGCGCTGGTCAACCTTATTGTGGTGATTCCCGTCAAGGAGTTCACCTACCACCTTCATCTGGAGGCGGTCAACACACTGATCACTCTGCTGTCGGTGCACCTGTTCGCCCAACAGCCCACGGACAAGTCGATCGTGTTCCGCACGGTCTTCAAGTGCCAGCACGCCAACGTCCTGATGTCGGCGCTGCTGCACTTCGTCTCGCGGATGGTGGAGGTGCCGCACACCATGTTCGGCTCCAGCTCGGCCGGATCGTTTGTCTTTGGCATCGCCGAGTCCCTGCTCTCCATATTCACGTTCCGCAAGCAGCCGGACGTGCTGAAGTCGGGCCAAGCCGCGGGCGGCAGTGAGCTCTCGCAGAAGTTCCGCACGCACTATCCGCTGGCCAACCAGAGCCTGCTGCTGATCCTGATCCTGACGAATCATTGCACGGCGCAGGAGAATGCGTACCGAGCGAGTCTATTTGGCTGCGCCGATTCCAAGGACTCGCCAAAACAGGGAGCCGTCTCCTTCCAAATCGACTTCTCGGCGGTGTACGAGACGCTGTGCCTCATTGTGACCATCGACCAGGCGACGCTGCTGCTCTACCTGCTGCTCCATCGCAACGAGCGCTTTTATCGGTTTGTTATGCAGCAACAGGACCTGGAACAGCTGGTGATACCCATCCTGCAGACGCTGTACAATGCGCCCGATAGCAACTCGCATCACATTTACATGTCGCTCATCGTCCTGCTCATCCTCAGCGAGGACGAGGGCTTCAACAAGAACGTGCACACGATAGTGAGTATCCCCAACGAGGCTTGGTGGGTTCTTTAACAACCGTTCCGTTTCCCCATTTCCCAAAGATGCTTAAGAACATCACTTGGTACACCGAGCGCACCATATCGGAGATATCTCTGGGCGGCATCCTCATCCTGATTGTCATCCGCACCATACAGTACAACATGCTGAAGATGCGGGACAAGTATTTGCACACCAATTGCCTGGCGGCACTGGCCAACATGTCTGGCCACTTCCGCGCCCTCCATCCCTACGTGGCACAGCGACTGGTTTCGCTGTTTGAGACGCTGGCCCGGAAGCACACGCGCCTGGATGCGCAGCTAAAGGAGCCCGCCGACAGCGCGGTGTTTGTGAATGTGGCAACAACGCCGGAGGATATGCTGCAGGATCTAAGTGTGCTGGAGGAGGTGCTGCGCATGGTGTTGGAAATCCTGAACTCCTGCCTCACCAACCAGCTGGTCTACTGTCCCAACCTGGTGTACACGCTCCTGTACAAGCGCAGCGTTTTCGAGGGCTTCCGCAGCCATCATGCCTTCCAGGATGTCATCCAGAACATAGACATGGTAAGTAAGGGTTTTTAGGGGTGTATTTGGAGCCACTTCTCATCGGATTTGTATTCGCTAGGTTGTTGGTTTCTTCTCCTCTCGACTGCAACGTGTGCAAGAGCAACGTGGCGAACTGGGCGTCAACGAAGTGCTCGAGGTGATATCGAAGGGAGCCAGCCAGTGGTCCAGCGATCGCTTGAGAGTAAGTCAACCAGAGACATCTAGAATTCGGATAACAATAGAGTGATACTTTCTTTGCAGAAATTCCCGGACCTTAAGTTTAAGTACGTCGAGGAGGACGCTCCCGAGGAGTTCTTCATTCCATATGTGTGGACGCTGGTCTGCAAGTACGGCTGCGTACACTTCAGCTCCGAGAGCATCAAGAGCGTCACCACGGACATTGCCTGCTAATATTTACCCCTCGCTCCCCTTTACACACGCGCACACACTGTTCCGCTTCGGTTTCTTCTAACACACCCTTCGCTTTTCTCTAATTGTGTTCTGTGCAACCTTTAAAGCCATCTGCTTAGGGAAGCCCCGCCCTAATCCCTGCCTGATTCAAGCCAAAATACCGAAAAAGTTATAGCAAACGAAGGAGAGAAAACAAGGAAAGAGGCACACACACGCATCTCGAAAACGTTGACGATAAATTGAAACAAAAGCTAATCAAGCGAACTAACGATAATACCTAGAACTAGTTACGCTAATATTATACTACTGAGCGTTATCCTGGAAACATGATCATACTTTGCTGCGCCAACAACTGAAAGCCTACTTAGAGGAGAGTTAAGCTCCGAACGCCTATCGATCGACGGTTCTAATCAACGGGAAAAGAAGCAAATCCAATAAAAACCGTATATATACATATTTAAAAATCTGAA
>JAEIIL010023373.1:0-17648 GCA_018905715.1 Drosophila lini
TTTCCCACCGTTCCATTTCGACGCTAACTCACCGACGCTAATTTGACGGACATGTAAATACGATAGCCGCTAGCGTGACCATTCGTACTTTGTCTTACTACCGTTTTTTATAATCTGGTCTGGCCACACCTACGACCTCTTCTTCTTTCTTTTTCGTAGCTTTTCATATCCGGAGAGGTTCGTAATTTCTGTTTTCTGAATTTAATCGAAAAACATCCGAACTTCGCACGAACAATATGCAAATCGCCGGGTGGCACCATGTTTCCCATCCAAAATACCGCCAATTTGCATGTACATTTTCCACCAAGATCGACTTTCTGTGTGATTTCCGGCGGTTGGAAGTTCTCTCGATTAGATTGTTGTTTACGTTGTGAATGTTTTATTAATTGGACCTTTTCAACCTTGCAGGACAGTGAATAGCACCGTTGCGGCCTAACCAGCACAATGACTAAGACCAAGGGCGAGAAAATCAACAAATCGGCGATCAACGAAGTTGTGACCCGCGAGTGCACCATCCACTTGGCCAAGCGTGTCCACAACATCGGCTTCAAGAAGCGCGCTCCCCGCGCCATCAAGGAGATCCGCAAGTTCGCTGAGCGGGAGATGGGCACCACCGATGTGAGGATCGACACCCGTCTGAACAAGCACATCTGGTCCAAGGGTATCAGGTGCGTACAAACATCCGTTAGCCTTTTGGTGGCGTTGTTCCTAATCCCCATACTTTTCTTCCAGGTCCACCCCATTCCGCGTCCGTGTGCGTCTGGCGCGCCGTCGCAACGACGATGAGGACTCTCCCAACAAGCTGTACACATACGTCACCTACGTGCCGGTGTCTACGTTCAAGAACTTGCAGACGGAGAACGTCGAGTCCAGCGACGACTAAGCAGTGTAATTGAAGGCCCATAAACACGGTTAATAAAAAGTAAATTTTTATTTAGAAAAAAACAAAACAAGTGTTAACGAATCAATGTGAACTATAAGTGACCTAAAGTGTGGTAAACTGCGGTTGTACCAAGTATACCGATTCGGCCGTGGCCACAGACAGCAGTTGCAAATTATTGACGGGCAGCTGGAGCACGTCCAAAGACTGAGCCTCAGGCAGGACGCTATCTCCGAGGATTTTCTGGAATCCTGCGGCTCCGCGATGCTGATAAATGGTAAGCGGTTGATGTGGTTGATTGGAAACGCACAGCAGCAGATCCTCGGACTCTGGCAAGTGGATAAAACGCACTTTCCGCGCCTTATGGGTGTCTTGAAGCTCCAAGACTTGATCTAGCTGGAAGTCGTCGCTGTGGAACCTGTGGAATGATTCGGGACCAGTTTAATAACTATTCAGTTGTGCTCGCTCAATAATCCTTACCTGTAAACCCGAATCTCTGCTGAAGCCACTACCGCCAAGAAACCGCTCTCCATGCCGGCTTTACGTTGCATCAGCGTCATGTGCTCCACCTGCTGCCCGTCCAGAAGGCTCCTCACCAAAGAGTAATTGCCGTTGCTCCATTTCCATAGCTCCACGGCCTTTAAGGTTCTCAGCAGAATGGACGTATCATCTGAATCATTGGCCACGGCTAGCAACTGTTTGGCATTCCGTCTGGCAATGATAACTGCTTTCCGGCTATTGTTGTGCTTGTCCAGGCATTCGATTACTATGTTGTCCACTTCTTGAAGCCCCACACATTGGAATGTAAACAGGCTTAGCTGAAGTCTCTTTGTAGCTGCGAATGAGTCGTCCTGTGGAATTCGCTCCGAGACTTGCTTACGAAGCTGTGGCAGTGTTGACAAGCCTGAAAAAACAATTTATTAGTCTTAAAAATATGCAACTATGGGATACTCTTTCCAAAAGTAAAATTCTCTAGGTGAGCTTGGATATATTTATTTATTGTTTTATTAAGTTAAATTTATACAGATGTGAACAGGAAAAGTCCAAATTCAGAATACCATATTACACTGGTCTTGGCAAACTTTTAATAAAAAAAACCCAAGTTTATAACAAAGTCATTAGGGTCTGTCCAAGAGTGTATATCAAAACAACAGAACAAAACAGATAAGAAAACAACTGAGGTTAGCCTGCCAAAAGCATTTAAAGGCAGTAATCGGCCCCTCATTTTTCAGTTTGCAAAAGACAAAGCACTGCGGAATACATATCCGCGGATTTACAATGAAACAGTACGCAGCAGGATGCATTTGGGTATTCTGCCTGGCGTTCGCCGCCTCTCCCGGCCTGGCGCAGTGGACGAAGTCGGCCAAGCCAACGCTAGCCACCATTCTCACGTGAGCTTAGAAGAGTTTCCAAATATATTATTCTACTGACAAAGAAATCGACAGCACTACCAGCATGACCAGTACGACCAGTAAGCCCACTTCCGTTCAGCCCGTTACTGACCAGCATCCCGTTGCTAACCCGCTTCCCGTTGTTACTCCGCATCCTGTCGCTGAACTGCTGCCCATGGTGATCAACACCTGGAACTTTACACCTGCCAATGCGTTTGCCTGGCGAATCCTGAAGCAGAGCAAGGGAGGTCTTCGGCAGACGCGCAACGCCGTGGTTGAGGGCTGCTCCAAGTGCGAGAAGCTACAGTGCGACCGGACCGTTGGCTACGGCGGTTCCCCCGACGAGATGGGCGAGACCACGTTGGATGCCATGGTTATGGACGGCAGCACAATGGATGTTGGAGCGGTTGCTGGTTTACGGCGCATCAAGGACGCCATAAAGGTGGCCAGAAATGTCCTGGAGCATACGCAGCACACCATGTTGGTGGGCGACGCAGCCTCGAACTTTGCCAATGCTATGGGATTTAAGTCAGAGTCCTTAACCACGCCCGAATCCAAGGACATATGGCTGCAGTGGACAGCGGAGAACTGCCAGCCTAACTTCTGGCGAAGCGTGCACCCTGATCCCAAGGTCTCCTGTGGGCCGTACAGTCCCCAGCCATCGCCCCTGACCCGCTGGAAGGAGGATCGAGCCCGGACCGAGTACGAGATCGGGCGCAAAAACCACGACACCATCGGTATGATAGCCATTGATGTGGAGAGCAACATTCATGCGGGCACGTCCACCAATGGGGCGCGACACAAGATTCCCGGGCGCGTTGGCGACTCGCCAATACCGGGAGCCGGTGCCTACGCGGATAACGAGGTGGGTGCCGCAGTGGCCACTGGAGATGGCGATATAATGATGCGGTTCCTGCCCTCCCTCCTCGCTGTGGAGGCCATGCGGCAAGGAAAGAGTCCGGCGCAAGCCGCTGAAGTGGGCATCCGGCGGATCTTGAAGCACTACAAGGAGTTCATGGGCGCCGTGATAGCCGTGGATCGTCTGGGAAATTATGCCGCTGCCTGCTACGGACTGAAGGAGTTCCCCTTTGTGGTCAGCAGTCCGGCGAAGCCGGATAACCAAACGCGTTTGGAAAAGGTTAAGTGCATACCGCCGCAGGAAATAGTGACTATAGTACCTTTGTAATTACGCGGAAAAAGGCAAACAATAAAACTAATTTAATTTTAAATTATTTACTCTACTTCAGTGTTGGATAACGGTGCGCACAGTTAAATAAAAAATATAGGGTTACACTAAAAACAAAATAAAATTGTTTTTCTTACTGCTATACGACTTTTCAACATTACATTTTTATTGAATTCTTAAATGGAGTATGTATTTAAAATACAAGCAATTTGGTTTTTATTTATACGATTATGATTTAATATAGTGTTTGAAGCGACCTTTACAACCTTGTCTCTACTGTACTCAGGCACGGCATTTTTGGTATTTTCGCGTCGCACGGTCACATTTTCCGCCAAATCGGCGTCTGTATCAGCAAAGCGAAAGGTGCAAAACGGAGGACGAAAACCAAGCGAAAAAAGGCGGCTGCAACAAACAATATTTCTCGTTGTTCGCAGTATAAATAAAACAGCCTTCAAGATTAATAAGAACGAGCAACTAGCGGGCCGCAAGTCGCTGACGAAGATGGCAATTCAGTTGGATAAGATTCTTGCGCATATCGCTAAGGAGAAGGCCCTGCATCCCAACAATGGCGGCGCAACCAAGCAGGAGCAGGAGGAGGCTTGGGCCAGGATCGGACGCCTTAACAAGCTCTCCGTCCACGAGTCGCGCTCGATCTTCATCGTGCTACAGAAGAAGTATGAGCAGGAGAAGCTAAAGGGCAACTCGGCGTGGAAGCTGTTTGGCCTGATGGACCAGATCCACCAGGAGCCCAAGGTGTCGATCAAGGAGGAGGAGTAAGTGCTTGCTGAGCTGCTTAGCTGGCAGATAGTATTAACCTGAATCTCATTTTTAGCGAGCAAGGAGCCATGGACGAGGTGGAAGAGTACGAAATGCTGGAGGTTCAGGAGCAGGAGGAAGAAGAGGAACATGCAGACAACATACCGTTCGGACAGCCGGCCAACTCCACGGGCTCGGCCTCATCCGACGGCGAGAGCCCCACAAAGTCACACGGCACCAGCTCGCCCGAGAAAGAGGAGCGCTTGCCAACCAAGCCTATTGTGGACACACCGCGTCCTGCTTTCGAGGAGAAGAAGCTGCTCAACACGCTGGCTAACAACACTCCGCGAGCCACGACAAACAGCTCGGTTTCCGCCGCCGCGGCTGTACTCCAAAAGAAGGGAATCACCGTAAAGAAGACTCCCAGCTCGGCTGTGGCGGGACAGAAATCGACACCAGGGCAACCGCCACTTAGCAGTGGCCTCAGGTCGGCCTCACGTACTACCATTCAGTTGCCCGATTCCCTAAAACGCAAGCTCTCCGAGGAATACCCCTTGCCTACACAAAAGAGGCAGCCAAAGACGACCAGTCCCAAACAGGTTGCTCCGCCAGCTCCAGCACCCCTTCCGCCAAGTGTCAGCGTTTCAGAGGCAGTACCGAATGCCAGTGTGGTGCACACAACCACGGCCCAGCTTATGCAAGTGAAGAAGGAACGCGAGAGCAACCAGACTCCGCCGCCAGGCATCAACATCATCACCATACCGTCGTCTCAGCAAATAAACGGCGCCGGTGTCGGTGGACCCACATCGTCGACGGCCGCCACCGTTGCCTCCACTTCGGTGGCCTCCACCAATGGCTTTTCGCCGCACATTGACGATCTGGACTTTAAGAACGACATCATCTTCGACTCGAAACTAAATGCCGCCTCCTCCAACACACCTGAGATTATCAACTTTGGCAACTTTGACAACATGCTGCCGCCGACCTTCTTCAAGAATCTGTGCAACTCGTCACGCCACGAGTCCCTTGGTCTGTACGTGGCCAATGTGATGAACCGACTGTCGTCGCGGGCCTCCGCCAAGCTGGAGCTGAGCATCTTGCGGGCCATCCTCGATGCGCACACCGACGAGATGGAGCATTAGCTTAAAATTAATTCAAATTTAGGCAACCCATGATGATTACTCAGCTTACACATTACACATTAGACGAACTTTGAAGGTAGTTATGTAGTCCTGCTTACACAGTTTCCCGTAATCACTGCGTTACTGTGTATTCGTGTTTAAAAACATCTGTGTTGTGGCGCCTAAAAACGTATTGAAATCTGTTCTGCTCAATATGATCGGTCATATTGGGTTTCGAATGGATCTAAAGCTGACTCTGTGGATGCCGCCACAACGCAGTATATTTTAAATTTAGTTGTAGGTATAACCCTAACTTTAAATTAAAATTTCCATGTGTCACTTCATTTTAAAACATATGTTCATATGCAAATAAAGCTACATAACTTACTTGAAACGGTCACGAAGCGGTGTTTATCCGGATGCCAGACATAGGAGATAACTTCGTTGGAGTCCCTCTCCCTGATGGCCAGTATATCAAGGCTCCCGGAGGGGTATACCTGAAGTTGATCCGCTTTGTGGGGTAGCTGCTGCACCAGGGCAAAGTTCTCCAGGACTTTCGGGGGCTCTGTGGCGTAAGGGTAAGGTTTAATACGATATTTTCCAAGAAACTCACTCTACTTACTGGCCAATCTATTCTTCACAGCATTCACGTTTTCCTGCAGCTGCCGAAAATCCTCTACAGAATTCGAGTCCACGTCCCGTTTCCTTTTGTAATATTTATCCAAAGGACCTATCCCGTTCCCCAGCTCGTAATGGCCCACGGTTAGCGGCTGGGTGAAGACCAGTTGGCTTTCTACATGAAGATTGGGTCGGTTTTGAGCCTTGTTGACCAACAAGTCGTTCACTGGCAGTCCATTGACAAAGTCCACTTGGAGGTTCTCTACATTGTTGGTAAAGATTCGTTGCTGTTCCGGGAGACTGTTGGCCACCAACAGGGATCCCTGCATCTCTTGATCTTTGTCGCGCAGTAGGAGTTTATCCGGATGCCAAAGAACACCATTTACGGGTCCTTTGACACGAAGATCATTGTAAAGATTGACGTTTTCGAGATGAGTTACTCCTGCTATGCTGTGATTTCCATAGATATAAACCGCCTCGTTGATCCACTTGGCCATTGGGACCTCTGCCACCTGACTATCTGGCGTGACATAGATGCGATTTATACTGGCACTATTAACGGTTTTCGGGGCTTCAAGAATCGTTGGATAAGAAGCATTATCTTGGTTTATCCTTAGAACATCTGCAGCTAGATTAAGTTGATTAACAATGACTTTGTTTAAATTTCCCGAAACCGAGGTATCCGGTAGAGTCCATTTTCCGCTAATGGTGTGAGGTCCGGCGGTTTTTAAGGAGTTTGCCACAAATTCATCAAAGTTTAAAGAAAAGTTGCTAAAAAAAAAACAATAAAAAACAATATTTGTTTACCCTTTTTCAGCCTTTGTGTCTTTAAAGTTCGTTAAAAAACAATTTTAAAATTTTAAAAATAATATAAATACCAAAAAACTACCAAAAAGTAAAGATACCACCCGTTACTTGTAAATCCCCCATGGTATTTTCCAACGCTGGCGTTGCGGTCACACTCGACAACAATCCAACCAATCTCCCGTAACTGCCCGACCGTAAAAAGTGCATTTAACCAAACCCAATCAGCGACCAAAATACCAGGTAATTGTGCCACCTGTCAGCCGCATCGAGTGCTTCGATAGTGCCTCACCTACCCCGCTCACCCAATCGCGTGTTAAGTAGCAAACGTGTACAGAAATTTCACCTGCGAAACAACGCACAGCTGACTGTGCGCGTGCAGTGCCTCTCAAACTGTTAGCGCGTAAACAATTGCAAAAGTGAAACGTGATACCCCATTTACCCCTTCGTTTACTCTTTGCCCTTTGCCCTCGACCAAATGAACATACCCGGTGCTGGTGCCCTCCACAAGTACGGCGCTGTCGCTGGCGGCATTGCCACGTAGTTCCACAACGTTCGCCGTCGGAGGCTGTGCGAACGTGACGTCATGCTGGAAGCTGAGGGGAGTTTTCACTTGCTGGCCGCGCGTCCGGCTGAGGTAGTGTCGCCTGATGTGCTCCACCTGGCGCCCGTTAATGGGTCCCTGTGAAACGCAGTATTATTTACACCGGAAGAGCATGGGGTATGCATTCTTTACCTGGAACTCCAGCAGGCCTTCAAAGTTGCCCGTCTCCAGTTGGACTCCACTGAGCTCCACATCCTCATTGTCCAGCCACACTTGGTCCAAGAGCTTGTCCAGCTTGTGACCATTCAGCAGTTTGTAAGTGGGTGCCGTGGAAAAGTTTACATTCTCGGCCAGAAAAGTGTCCAGATGTTGGCCATTTAGATAGTTGTTTAGCTTGTCTAAAGGATAGCCATTTAGCGTGGTTACATTGCACAAATCCGAACCCTCTAGATCGCCTTCAATGGCAACGGGAGTGGAGAGGTAACCTCCATTAGTTTTCTGGTAAAGCACATCCTCCGGCACACGCAGGCCATTTAGGAGACCCACTTGGAGCTCCGATTGTAACACAATGGGATTTTCTGTGGGACACCTTTCGAAAGTTACTTAGCTAAGAAATTTTTAAAAGAAAACTTACCAAATCGCACTTCCTTAAGGTGCTCCGAGGCATTAAGCCTGTAGCTGCGGTTCACAAGATCATCCAGGGTGTAATTATTGAGTTGACCCTTCAGCCGAACCCCTTGCTTGCTCTCCAGTGATGCTAGCTCCTGGGGAGCCGTAAAGTTCTGATCTCTCTCAGACTCCAGCCAAGAGCGGCCAAACTTAGTCGCAGGGATGCCATTTAGGGCATTGCCAAAGCTCAGAGAACTTATGTTCACCGCGTGACCAAAGTTAAAGTCTCCCACGTACTTTATATTACCTGCCAGCTGCTGCAACTGCTGCTCCAAATGGGCCACGCTCACCTGGTTAATGGTTCCGCTGAGCCATAGATTCTGGGCAAATATGGTGCCATTAAAATCGGGCGGCAAATGCCAGCTGTCCATAGTTTGGCTACCATGTGCCAGGATCGAGGACAGAGGTTGGCCAAAGAGGAGGCCATTTAGGTGCAGATCCTCCAGACTCAATTCCCCAGCATCTAAGTGGCCTACAAACAGGGAGCCCTTCGACTGCTGATCCCCGCTAACTTGAAGGTAGTCCTCTAGCTCCAGGCCATTTAAAGCTATCTGGGATGTATTCACTTGCTTTACTTCCACTCCCTGCAACTCTATTGGTGTAGAAATAGTTTGGTTGCCACTCTTGGTTAGCAAGGTTTCCGGTAGCTTCTCCACATCGATGCCATTCAGCCACTTGACTTCGCCAAAGCCCTCGCTGATTTGCAGGTTTTGGGGAAACACCTTCATACCCTCCACCACCTGCACTTCATCCACATTCAGCTTGACGAGATTCTGCAGGTCTTGGGTGTTGAGAAAGCTTAGCTCTGTATTGTTGGCCCTGAGGGGCTCCAAAAAGTTGAGATTAACATTCTCCAGGGGCTTATCCAGGCGCAGACTGCGATCTAAAACTTCCGCTGCTGATCTTTGAGTGGATTCATCCACCAAATCTCTCATTTGCAGCAATCTTCCAATGGTCACATCGCCATCTATTACGAAATCCCCTTGAAGTTGCAGCGGCTGATGAGTTACCTTGGCCGGTGACATGGCCCTTAGTTCAGCTCCGCTCATTGGGCCCTAGAAAGGAATGGAAAAACTGTGTAAATGGCTGATTTGGGAATGCCTACAAGCTACCCACCGCAATGGTAATTGGTTCCAGGACCCTTATATTCTCGAATCTCTTTGATCCTTGGATCACCTGGGTGTGATTTGCCTGTCTGAGCAACACATCAAAGCGTTGACGATCCACATGTATGTGATTGAGACGCTGATTGATGAGCAATCGGTTCACCTGGACGGGCTGGGCGAACTGCACATCCTGCTGAACTATAAAGTTGCCGCCATCCACTGGGATGAGGTGACCCAGCGGTCGATCATTGACCTCATTGCCGTTTACCTGGGCAGCATCGGTTTTGAGATTTGTGATCTCCGCTATGGCTTTGATGAACTGCACATCCGTGCCGCTACGCTTGAGCGTCTGCTCCAAGAGATCTTCCCACCTGAGGCCATTCAGCCTGCCCTCCAGCTTAAGATCCTTTACAGTCAGCTCCTCGAGAAGCGGTTTCTTTTGTTTTCTAGCTGGTTCCGTGTACTTTTCACTTACATATACCTTGTTGGCTGTCACGGACTCATAAACAGGGTTCTTGGTATCAACTCCATTGATACGATCTGCTTGAACGGATCCGTGCACCACCAGAGTGTCCACGATGACCTCCTCGAAATCGTGTTGCTCCTTGGTTTCTTTTGCGGCTCTTTTAGCGGGATGTCTAGTAATGGCTGAGTCAGCTTTTTGTTCTACAATATCTAGAGCTTGGTTGGCCAACTGCAAAGCTTTCCAGTACTTGGGAGTAAGATGCATGTGGTCATCCTCAAACTGCAGGTTTAATATTTTAAGATTGGGTTTCTTTTTAAAGTTTTGTTTGAGATTTCTTACCGATTTTGCTTTCACTTTTTTAATGTGCGCCGTCTGAAGTTTCTCTTTACGTTTCTTTTGCTTTACCTGCACGGGAAAAAATGGATCTCCAACTTTATGAATCTTAAGCTGACTCCACTCACCTGCAGCCTCTGCAGTAGCTCCTCTATATTCACCCGCTCCAACCGCTTTCTCTGCTCCCGAGCCCAGTCAATAATTTGCTGTCGAAGTATATTGGCATGCTCGTCCTGTTTGAAGAGTGGCTGGAAGATGTTCGTCTCATTGGCGGCCATGTTCTCATTAGAAATAACTAGAATATAACACAAAACTTAAATGGGAAAATCAAGAAAACACAAAGAATTGCTCACCTAAAAAGCTCTGTGACCCCTCCTCATAACTTCTCATTCTGGCCACGCCGCGGCTCAAGGCACCTTCTGTAAACTGAACCTTGGACTCTTCGAACCTCCAATCGTTAAGGTTGAAGATCTTGACATCCTGCTTGTTGCAGGCCACCAGGAGCAGGAACTTCTCAGATACAGAATGCTAAAAAAGAAGAGTAATTAAGAGGAAGTCATAATTTTTAATAATTTCCCTTTACCTGAACTGGCAGAACCCGCTCCAGAGCAAAGAAACTCAACCGCTGATAGGGCACAAACTGGCCCTTTTCAAACACATAGATCACGGTGTCCGCCTCGCCGTTGGCTCCACCAATGGTGTTGCCCAGAATCAGGAAATGTCGCCTGCTAACCTCGTTTACAGGCAAACTGAAGTACTTCACATCCACGGCTCCATTGCTGCGCAGTCGCTGAAAGAGCTGAAACTTCTGTGCCTTGGCGTCGTACCTAAAGATTTCCGAGTGGGTAGCAGTGCGTCCCTCCGCATCCGCATAGTTGGCCACAGCCACATAGTCGGTGTAGTCTACGCCGAAGGCCTCCAAACGGCGGGCATTGCTGCAGGGAATCGATCCCAGACGCTGGAAACTCCGACCCATCCACTTGAAGTAGGGACACTGTGCTGCCGAGTCAAAAGCCTGCAGTAGAGTCAGCTCCTGGCTGCTGATCCGCAGGTACATCCCTCGCAGCTGGGTTCCAGAAAAGTACTGAACTGTCCGAATTCCCGTATCCGCGGAAAGCTCGTAGATGGGGGAACCTTCGCGGGCCTGGTTTACGGGTTCGCTGAGATTGTAGCTCAGAGCCACGTACCCGCGTCCAGCAAAGGCCAGGCAGTCGAGGGCTACGGCCTTCGGAGTGGGTAGTTGCACCAGCAGTTGGTAAGCCTGGTCGGCAGGACGCCATTCATATACGGCAAAGTGGCGCACTCCAGCCACATTCTTGTGCAGGGCCGTGGCATACTTGACCGTGGGCAATTGTAAGATGCAAATATCCAAGGGAAAGGGCACTGGCACGGAGGCCACTCGGGTCAGACCATCGAAACTAAAGCTGGCTGTGAATTGGGTTAAAAAAAGGGAAGAAAATAGGAAAAAACATCATATTTAAAGCGTTTTTAGTGGTTCTAGATCCTGGATTCCTTTGATCCCTCAGTGTACATGTCATCCTCCGCTTGTTTGTACTTTAGCCCTGCCATATCTCTGGGATAGGATCGTAAGCAAAGCGACGCCCGCTGACTAAACCAAACAATTCTCTCTAACTCTCCGTCAGCCATGGCCCAGGAGGAGCTGCTAACCTATCGCCGCTGCATTGGCCAGCAGCTGGAGGAGCTGGAGTTGCTGAGCTCCATTTACTGTGCTCCCGGGGAGCTGCAGATGCTCGATGCCGGGGTGGTGGCCGATTTCAATGAGTTCCTTCAGGAGGATAAGGACAGGCCCCCCGCCGATCTAAGGTCGCATCTGGAGTACCTCGTGAAATTAAGTTTGCCCGCCAAGCAGAGCGTGGAAGTCCGCGTGGAACTGCCCCATCTATATCCGCTTTTGGAGCAAGCAAGGGTCAGTGTTCACAGTCCTTTGCTGGGAAAATCCCGAGAACACCGCCTGAAGACCGATATAGAACAGTATCAGAGCGAACGGCGGTTAGAGGATGCAGAGCCGTATATTTTCCAGCTGCTAAGTTGGCTGCAGGATCAGATCGAGGATTTATTAAAAAGGCCAGCCGAAGAGTTTGTGGAGCCGCCAGAAGCCCAAGAGCCTCCCCCACCAGCGGCTGTCCATCTCGAGCGCCTGTGGATCTATTCGCACCACATAAAGTCCACAGCCAAACGGCAGGAGTTGGTACGCCAGGCCCGCCAGTTGGAACTGACTGGCTTCAGTCGACCCGGCAAACCCGGCATCATATGTGTCGAGGGTGAACCGGAGAATGTCCAGGAGTTCTGGCGCAGCATTAAGGCTCTACGCTGGCAAAAGATCAGCGTGGTGCGTACGGAGTCGCGACAGCGCAAGCGGGGATTCCAGGACTTCAGTGAACAGCTCTTTAACGCCGAGGAGGGAGTGATGAACATGGGACAGTTTATACGATTCCTTGAGGAGCATGGCGTGGGCTACATGAAGTCGGAATTGTTTGGCTTAGCTTGAGGGGAAGGCGACTCCCAAAATTCATACTGTAAATAAAGTTTGTTATTTGTTTTTAAAAAAACCTTGATCAAAGAACTGAGGCACATCCGCTGCCCGTTTGTGTAGCATCGAGTCCTGGTCCGAGCTGAGGTGATGAGTGGGATAGGTCTCTTCGAAATGTACTTCGAAGCAATTTCCCTGAGCAAATGCTCCCGCGAAGAGCAATATAAACAACAAGCAACACATTATACATATATTTATTAAGGAGTAAACGATACCAAACGAGAAAGAAAACATAAACTCTGCCACGTGTTGAAATATAAGTTCGAAATTTTCAAACGGTTCCTAAAGCTTTAGATCAGATTTAAAATCAGATGTTTTGGAGCTTGAACCTGATTTAAAGGGCAGCTTTTAAAAGGCCAAAAATTAGTGGTATTTTTTATGCTATAGATTATAGAAAGCAAACTGCCTGAGGGAGATCATTATGAGTCTAAAACCCAAAACCTAAATAAACCCATCTGCATCGACTTCTGGCACCTGCATATCCCCCGGATCCTCACGAATCCTCTCCGTTGAACAGGCAGCCGTCGGTCCCTCAGTAGTCAAAACCTCGCTCACATTCTCGTCAACATTTTCTACCGATTGAGTAGCTTTTTTCTGCTTCTTCGTAGATTTACCCTTCTTCATAAAGGCACAGTAGCAGCAATGCTGGGATGTATTAGAACCCTTCTTCATTTTGGAAGCATCTCTGCAGCGTCGAACCCAGGAAATTTGGTAATAGGCTCGTCTAAAGTTCTCATTGTTAAAACCATAAATAAGCGGATTGACGGCGGCATTGAGAAACATCAGATACTGAGAGATGTACCAGAAGAGTTGCATTCCACTGCTCACTGAGATATCCTCGGCGTAGTACTTCTCCCGGAGAACTACCAGAATGGTGAAGGGTAGACGGAGCACAGCGAAAACCACGACGACAATGAATAGGGTTTTGGCCACGCTGCGTTTGTAGCTCACTTGGATGGGGTTCTCGCGCCTCAGGACGCGCTTTTCATACCTATCGAGCTGGATTTAAGGATATATATTATAGATAAATCCTTTACCGCTTTAGTTTCTCCCACTTACCTTGTAAAATATGGCTATATAGCAGATCAGCATTATGCCAAGTGGCAGCCACACCAGAATGGTGATAAGCACATACCAGTACTTTGGCAGGATACTAGTATTTTCCTTGCAATAACGCTCCGTAAAGTTCTTCCAAACTCGCACTCTATAGCCTCTGTACAAAGCCAAGGGCGATGCCAGAAGTATACCCAAGATCCAGGTACAGACCACCACAATTTGAGCTCCTCTGACAGTTAGGCGGGTTTCCATGGGCAGCACAATAGCCGTGAGACGGTCGTAGCTGACCACCGAGAGATTAAGCACGGCTGTGATAAGGAAAACCACCACCAGGAATCCCTCCAGCTTGCAGCCAACGCAGCCCAGTTGGTAGTTCTGATAGAAGTCGTTCAGCATAAACATGGCCGGGCAGATGGCCAGCGTTAGCAGGTCGGCTACAGCCATGTTGGCAATAATTAGGTTAGTGGGCGATCTCAAGGATCGATTGGCGGCTATCAGATATAACATGGTGAAGTTTCCATACAGACCAAAGGCAATGAGGGGCAAAAAAGTGATGATTTTCCAGGTGATTTCGCCATTAGGCTTATGCAGCCAGATGCGTTCCTCGGGAAAGTCCCACTTGCTAAAGTCAAACTGAAGGAGGGGACTGAAACTGTTACTAGCTTCATCGCTGGACGAGAATGTGGCCATGTCGCTGGCTTCCTGCTCCGTTGGCTTCCGCAGAGGAACTGCCTTTGCCTGGAGCAAATTGACATGACCGAAAACTGATCCCACATAAGTCGACTTTGCTGATTGACAAAGCCATTAACAGGTGTCACAGATAGTAACCGCTAAAAGCTAATGGAATTGCGATTTAACCATCTGTTGCGCCTCTCTCTGCGATTCTCATGAGCTCAAGTAAGCGTGTTTCAGACACGCATTTCGGGATTTTAATTGAAACTGTTTTCTTTAAAAATAAAACTGAATTTGAACCTCTTAATCAATGTCCAGCTTGCGGAACGAGCCCTCAATCCCGAAAATGGAGTCTGCGTTGACTTGTTGTCCCGGTCGCAGTTGCTCATTCACTCCATACTGTGAGTCCTCAGCAAAATACTCCTTGTAGGACAGAAATTGTTTTTCAGCCTCCGCCAGGATGTAAGAAATACAACCATTGCTGCCTCCGTACTCCTCTGGCAGATATTCCAGTGGTATCACCTTACTAAATTCCTCCAGGTTCTTGAAAAAGTAAAACTGTGAAAGGAAAGGAAAAAGGGTTAGTCATCGTCCATGCAGTTGGAAAGGCAGATAAACCCGTCAGGTAGATAGTGACGCTGATATATCGTTCTTTCCTGGACGTGTTTTCCTTAATGTTTTTATTATTTACGTGGACAACGGATCTTGGTCAATATTTTTTCAACACTTACACGGTAGTTTATGGTTTTGATTTGTGAAATATTAATTAATATAATGACAATGGTGTACTCCTCCCCACTATATGACACTCACCCGTTCCTGTAGCTTGCTGGGCATGAGGCTCTTAGCCAGACTCATTAAAGCCATGCCTTCTTTGGGACAGTTAATCAGGTAGACGCCCTTCAAGCGGGAGGGTTGCGCCTTGTCAAGGAAAACACCCATCTTTTTGAGGAGTTTCAAGTCGACTTGAGCCAGGAAGCTGAAGCTTACTTTGGCCATGTCATTGATCTCAATATACCCGCTTATATTGCTGTTGTCATCCTCGATGATGGCCTGTTCCAAAGTCATAGTCCAGTAGCGGAAGAAGTCCACCAACTTGAACTGCTTGGGATCAAACCTATCATAGTTTGTAATCTGTATACGAGGGCCTCCGGGTCCCCAGGGCTTGGGCAGTCGTAGATAGGTACTTCGAGGGATATTTTTGGAAAATATTAGATCTTTGAAGCTTATCACAACTTACCCCGTTCGCAATATGGCCAAGTTTTTGTCATCCACCACTCGGTTGCCAAAGAGCTCCGGCATCAGCGTCTTGATGGTGTAAAAGTGATCCAACTTGGACTTGGYCTTCTCCAGACTGAATTTGCAGCCYCGCAGAAATCCAACCAGAAACTGGTCATCCTGCCGAGCCTTCAGATAAGGCTGCTTGGCCAGCCAATTCCGCAGAGCCTCCAAATCAGCGGGCACTCGCTCCTCCACCTCGTTCAGCTCTGCTGCGGCAATGCGACGGAGCTCGATGCTTATTGGACGCAAGTTGGGCATTATGGCTTAGTGGGAGTTGGATGGATATTATCCGCTTTGCTTTAGAACAAGCCAGTAACTATTCCAAGCGGAAACGTGACTGTGAAATGCTAATTTGGTGCTGCTTTAGTCGCACCTGGAGCTCTTCCTCTCTGTCGGTGGGATGCTCTATTTATATATTTAATTGTATCTACGGATCGAATCGATTTTGCATTCAGCTTACAGATTTTGAAATGTACTTAACATATATATATAGATACACAAAAAGTCCAGACTATATTTTAAATTTAAACTGAACGGTTGTAAGCAGACTTTTCTCGGTATTTATTGGCTCAGTCTAGTTTTAACGGGTTTAAAGCGCATTGTTATAAGAACTATTTGGCTGGATGCATGGCTCAATTCTAGCTGCATCCAAGATTTTAATTTCGTGAATATTTAAGTGAAAACGTAGTGCTTTAAGTGTTTATAGTAAAGTCAATCATTTAATTCGCGAATTCTTTTACCTATACTATTTCCTCCTAGCGTCTATGTAACACCTTAAAAACTGCAGTTTACTAGGCATATTGTTTTAACTTTTTAATTATAACAAAAAAGGAAGCTAACTTTGTCTCGTCAGAGTTTGTATTCCCTTGCAGTTGGCTATTGAAGATGTATGATATAATAGTAATTCTCATAATTTCAAGTCAGCGTTTTCAGGCACTATATCTCGAACTTTTAATTGAGACTATTCTCCCCATGTCAATACATTTATTAAATTTAATTTAAATCCTTGCCAGCTTGCACTAGTCAATGTCAAGCTTGCGGAACGAGCCTTCCACTCCGAAAATGGAGTCGGCGTTCACTCGTTTCCCCGGTCGCAGCCGTTCATCCACTCCGTATTGTGAGTCCTCAGCAAAATACTCCTTGTAGGACAGCAATTGCTTCTCAGCTTCCGCCTGGATGTCAGCAATACGTCCGTTACTGCCTCCGTACTCCTCTGGCAGATATTCAATTGGTATCACCTGGCTCAATTGCTCCAGGTTCTTGTACACGTGAAACTGTAAAGAAAAAAAGGTGTTAGTCATCGCCCATCCAAACGTGAAAAAAGATAAAGCCAACGTGTTGATAGTGATTGCTGATATATCTTTCTTTTCTGACGCTTTGCTTTTATGTATTTCTCTGTGGAACGCTTCAACGATAAGAGCCCATGTGCTCAGGCAACTGACCTTAGTCACTGTTCTTCACCCGTTGCACTTCTCAAAAGTTAATTGCTCTGATTTATGAAATATTAATTAATATAGTTCAAGGGTGAGAGAGCCACAATAGAGCTCTTCAGAGCTGTTATCATCTGCCAACCAGACTGCCTGATAATCCCCGTGAAGTGTCCGATAAGGGGGCGAAAATAAATTAGCAAAAGTGCCAACCACTATCCCCCAAGCTATTCATAGCTACTATTCAACACTCACCCGTTGCTGGAGCTTGCTGGGCATGAGGCTCTTGGCCAGATTCAGTAACGCCACCCCTTCCTTGGGGCAGTTGATCAGGTGGACTCCTTTCATGCGGGTAGGCTGAGCCTTCTCCGCGAAAACGCCCATCCTTTTGATGAGCGTAAAGTCGAGTTGCGCCAGGAAGCTCAGACTCAGTTTGGCCATGTCGATGATCTCGATATAACCGCTAATGTTGCTGTTGTCATCTTCGCGAATGGCCTGTTCCGACATCATCGTCTGGTAGCGGAAGAGATCCAGCAGCTTGAATTGCTTGGGATCGAATTTCTCATAGTTTGTGAGCTGGAGTCGTGGGCCGCCGGGTCCCCAGGGCTTGGGCAGACGAACATACGTTCTGGCAGAGAGTTTGTTGATCAATCCTTAAAGCTTTTACCAGCCACCTCAACTTACCCCGTTCGCAGAAGGGCCAAGTTCTTTTCATCTACTCCTCGACTGCCAAAGAGCTCCGGCATCAGCGTCTTGATGGTGTAAAAGTGATCCAACTTGGACTTGG